>PVJA010026020.1:0-30118 GCA_004027025.1 Myocastor coypus
TGGGATTACAGGTGTGTGCCAACACGCCCAGCTCATCAAATAGATATTTCTGTGCTCTTGCTATGGAAGTTAGCACCTCCCGTGAAGGTCTTTCATCAGCAAACAGTCTGGGGTGATTGTTTCTGCTGTCTTTATCCAAGAGATTGTGACTGCTGCACTGCTACTAGGACTAGGAAAACCATTGGCTCTGATAGCTGACATAGCAGGCACACGCCCAGCAAGCGCAGGCCCAGCACACACTCACATGCGCACGCACAGAACCGTCTGAGACGCAAGGTGACTCAGGATGACTTAGTACCCAGAATGCAGCTCTCTTGGTAAGGTGTGTGGCACGGCCAGAGGGCCCCAGGTAAGAGTTACTTATAAAGGTTTCTTATAATACCTACGCTTAATATTTTCTTTTCTACAACTAACCTACTGTGCCTCCTTTTGTTTTGTTATAAAATAATTCTCCCCCTCCTAAAAAATGTTATTCTTCTGTGACATTTGTATACAAAATGTTTTTTTTTTTTTAATTTTGTATGTATCTGGCACAGGGTCTTATTACACAGCTCAAACTGGTAGTGATCCTCCTGTTCTCAGCCTTCTCAGTGCTGGAATTACAGGCAATAGCATTTAATTTTTTATGTATTTGGTGCAGGGTCTCACTACATAGCTCAGATTTATAGTGATCCTCCTGTCTCAGCCCACCCAGAACTGGGATTACAGGTGTGCACCACCACGCCCGGAGTTGATCTCAGGCTGAGGGCACCTGAGGGTGCAGCTGGCACTGCATGCTGTACGGGGGATCGAACCCTGGTCTCTGTGCTTGCCTAAGCAGGTGCTTAGTCCACTGAGACATCTCACCAGCCCTACAACATGTTTTTAAGTTGTTACTTTGATGTACATTTTGATCTAGAAGAACAACACACAAAAAGCTTAACTAATTCGCTTTTTTACAATATTACACACAAAAATAATATTTATTTAGTCTTTTTGAGACAGGGTCTTGCTATGCAGTTCAGGCTGGCCTTGAGCTCACTTATACAGCCCAGGCTGGTCTTGAACTTGCAGCAGTCCTGCTGCCCCAGCCTCCCCAGTGCTAGGATTATAGGTGTGTGCCACCACGCCCGGCTAAAAATATTTATAATAATGACCTAAAAGCACTCTAAAACTCTGTGCTATCTTTTGAAATGAAGATTGGCTTTTTATTGAGAAAATTATGAATTGATTGGGTTTAGCTCCTTAAAAGTTAGTTTCTGTTACTATAGTTATACTTCAATTTATAATGTATATATTCATAATATGTGAGGCAGTGTCACATTCTGCTGTCACTCTGGCAGCCTCCTCTATCTACTTGATGCCACTGCAGGAAGTTATTGGTCCTTTGCTGCTTGACCATACCAAAGAACCACACTTTAAAAAGCATTTTATTAGCCACAAGTCCGTAATGTTGCATTAGGCAGAGTGAGACACCTTACTCGGCAGGTGGAAATGCATACGTAGAGGTATTCCCAGGCCATATATTTTTGCATTTTATATTTTAATATTTGTTCCTTAACGCAGTCAACGCTTATATCTTTCTTGTAAAAATTGACACTTGTGGTTTGCTTTTATTGTACAGGTCCCTTCTCAGTTATTACATGTCCTTGGCCCTCAAGAGGCTTAGTTATTTTTATATTACGATTGTCCAGTAGATGGCAGTATCTCCCTGAAATTCATGAAACATTCTCTCGCTTGAACAGAGTTTGCATGAGGTCGAAAGTCAACAAAGAACTACTGCTTTATTTTCAACCTTACACATAAGCGAGCGTGCATCTGGTTTTTGTTTCGTTAGTTTCACAAGACTTTGACATGTAGAACCACGGAAATAATTTACTTAAAACATCCATAATGGGAATAAAAAAGTCAAGAAGCCAATTTTCTGGAAATTTTCTTGATTGGCTACAGGCGGGCAGACTGGAAGACGTAATTCGCAGGTAATGCTGCCCTTTAAATGTAGCCAGAAATGTACTACATGATAGGCGATCCTTCCAGAAAACTCAATTTTGTGTTGGAAACATAGGAAGCATTACTGCTATCATTTAGGGTCTGGATGTTGCCCAAGCCCCACTGCATTACAGCGGTGGTCCCCAGATTGGCATTCCTGGGAGATGGGGCTTGGTTGGAGGTCTTCAGTGGGACTCTGGCCCGTGTCTCTCTCTCTCTCTCTCTCTCTCTCTCTCTCTCTCTCTCTCTCTTGTGCTTCTTGGACATGAGCTTAGAAGCTCTTCTCTGCTTCTACCAGGATGTGCTGCCACAAGTTCTGTTATGGTTTGTGTCTAGGTGTCGCCCCAAAGCCTCACGCAGTCACTTCTAGAGCTTGTGATTAATTCACGATCCAGCTCTGGGATTATGGGTGTGAGTGCCACACCTGCCTTGGGGTGGGCAATCTGCGTACAGCACAGGGAAGGGAGAGAGAGAGGCTTCCTGGCTCCTGCAGCTGCGGCTCCGCCCTCTGGCCCTTGCTGTCTTCGGTCACCCTCTGCCATGTGCCACTTTGCCTTCTAGCCAAGGGAGAATGGACTGAAATCTCCGCTAACCGTGAGCTGCATGAACCTTTACTTCCTTAATTGTGGCGTTGAGTATTTTGTCCCAGCAAGAAGAGAAAAGTAACCAAGACGGGTACAAACCTATGGTCCCATAACCGTCTGAGAAGTCCATCTTCGTGGGCCAGGATGGTTGTAGCTAAATGTTGAAAAATGATTGTCATCCAGTGTTCCAGTATGATTTGTCAAAATGAAAAATTCTGCCAAGAAAGAAGGGCAGAGAGAGGTAGAAATGGAATGAGAATGACTGACAATGTTTTCTCCTAAGAGACCAGAGGCTGAGGGGGCATTTTTGGCTCTGTAAGTGTTCATGTGTCGCTCAAAGGACTTGAACCAGGTAAAAATGTATCCCACCCAACTTAAGAGAGGAAAGAAATCAATGTTTCTAGGAGCCCACCCACAGAACACCCACAGAAGTTTTGCAGACCAGAAATAAGCAAGTTTGAGGAGGACAGAGGTGGTAAGGTCACGGTTGGGGGAGGGTTCAGGAGAGACTTTAAAAGAGGACTGGAAGTGGGGCTGGGGAGATAGCTCTGTGGCACCAGTGCCTGCCTGGCAAGTGCAAGGTCGTGAGTTTGAACCCCAGTCATGAAAAAAAAAAAAAAAAAAAAAAAAAAAAAAAAAAAAAAAAAAAAAAAAAAAAAAAAAAAAAAAAAAAAAAAAAAAAAAAAAAAAAAAAAAAAAAAGAGGACTGGAAGAAACCGAGTGAGGTCATGCGGTATTTGATTACATTTGATTTTGTTTTCTGGTACCCAGAGTCAAACTCGGGACCTTGTGCTTGCCAGGCAGGCACTCGTGCCACTGAGCTATCTCTCCCAGGCTCTGGTCACAGACCATTTGAAGCCAAGAAGTGTATAACAGATGAGCTAGTTGTGTGGAACCAGGACAAGTGAGAGAGGGTTCACCGAGTAAGGGATGCCACATGTGCCGCCTGTCCTGGCACTCTCCACCCTGCTCTGTTTACTAGCTTGTCATCTTCTAGATCTTCAGGTCCCAGTCTCAGTAAACATTGCTTCAACAAACAAATAAGTAAAAGGCTGATAACACAGAGACAGTTGATGCTCCATGCCCAGCAAGCACTAACTACAGTCAGAGCAGTGGCAGAATGGAGAAAGCTCTCCTTGGGTGGGTTCTTGTGGCCCACTGCAGGAAACCGGGGAGCTCGAGCTGAGAACTGAGGAAGAGGCTGGAATAGTCTCATTTCTGGGCATTAGCCACAAATCTCGAAACCAAGATATTTGTATTCTAGTCTCGGTTACTCTTCTCTCCTTGCTGAGACAAATGCCCCAACACCCAAAACGAAGGAAGGAAAGGTGTATGTAGCTCACAGTTAGTGGGGCTTTCGGTCCCTACTCAGCTGGCTCCAAGGCAGGTGGCACGTGGCACGTGGCAGAGAGTAGCCTTTCATGGTAGCGGCAAAGAGCAGAGAGCAAAACAGAGGAGAAGAGGCAGCGAGGGCTACGCAGAGCAAGTCTGTCTTCCTTATGCTGCATTCAGGCTATCTGCTGCAAGCTGGCTGTAGCAGTGACCCTCATAATCCCAGAGGATCTTTAGTTAATCACAGGCTCTGAAGTCTGCGCCATGACTGCATGAGGCTTTGGGGGGACAGGCACACACCACAACAGTTCTCAAGCGCTTAGCAGCGTTATTCACAATGGCCAGTGGCGACCCAAATGTCCATGGATGGATGGCAGCTCGCAGGTGAGCAACCCGCAGCAAATACGGCCTGTGGACCCTTCGGAATGACTTCGTGCCATGAGGAGGAACTTGGGGACAGCATGCTAAGGGAAAAAGTCTCTTGCAACAAAGGCAAATGCTGAAGGAATCCGCTTAAATGGGGCGCCTAGATTAAACAAACAGGAAACAGGAAGCAAAAGGGTCATTGCTAGGCCGTGGAGAGGAAGACCCGTTTAACTGTTGTAGAGTTTAAGAAGAGGTAAAAAAAAAGTTCTCAAGGTAAAAAGGTTTTGGAGACCAGGTATTCAACAGTGCAAGTGTACTTAACACTACTAACATGAACATTTAACGTCATTGAGAAAGTAAATTTTATAAGGGCTGGTGAGACGGCTCAGCCGACTAAGAGCCTACTTAGGCAAGCACAGGGACCGGTATTCCATCCCTGGAACCACAGGCTGTGCAGCCCCATTCCCCAGGCGCGCTGAGCCAGTGGTGCAGGAGTCCAGATGTGGTGGTGCTCACCTGTAATACCAGTGCTAGGGAGGCTGAAAACAGGAGGAGCACCACAAGTTCCAGCTGGGCGAGACCGGCACAAAAACAAAAGCAAAAAAAAAAACCCCAAAAAACTAAAAGAAGGTAAATTTTATATTAGTGCATTTTACCACAATTAGAAGGAACACGGAAAGAAAGACAGGTAAAGAAAAGTGAGGTCAAGAATGGACAGCGGGGACCTGGCAGGATGGCTCAGTGGTCTAAAGCGCCTGCTTAGGAAAGCTTAGGCGGCTTCAGGGACCACGGTTCGATCCCCAGCACCACATGCTGCGTCAGCCCTGCCTTCAGGGCAGGCTGAGCCAGCCATAAAAATAAATAAACAAAAGTTAAAAAAAAAAAGAATGGACAGCGGGCTACAGGGCTTCAGTGTGCGTCTGTGTCTTTCTTTTCCTGGAGGCTCAGAGCTCCTCCGAGGGTTCACTTTCGTCTTAATCTTAGAGACCGAAGCATTTTTAGTCTGTGCTCCTTGCGGTCTCTGCGAGAGGGCCCTGATCAGCCACTGCAGCCATCCTGCAGCTTTGTTCTGTAAACAGGACGTTGCAGTTTTGCGGCAGGATCTGCCCGATGCCTCCAGGATTGGGGACCTTCCTGGACCGTGTACTCATGCCTCTCTTGTGCAAGAGGCGCTGTAACTTGAGACTCCAACTTTCTGCCAGTCAAAAACCCGTAAGGATGACTCCTGCCCACACTGGTTTTCTGATCTGTCTGATCCAATTAGGGTGACCAAGATGGCTCAGGCTACCCAAGACTGTCCTGGTGGGAGGACTCAGCCTGGGAAATGGCTCAACAGTTCCAGGCAGGTTGGGACAGTGGCTCACCCCATCTGCTACTCCTTTCTGTTCCTGAGCATTGGACCTTTCAGTGATTGCTCTATGGCTCTTGGTAGAGGCAGAGGACAGCCAGGCCAGGGTGCCAGCCATACACTCCGGAGCCCAAGACAGTGCCTGAAGTCAGACCTCAACAACTTGGTGTTGGGGGCCGCCAAGGCGGAGGAAAAGCCAAATATTGGGAAGGCGCTGAAGGTCCAAGCTGGGAGGCCAAGCAGGGGAAGCGTGGTGGTCCTGCCTGGCAACTGTGCTGAGATGTTTAAATGACTGAACTCGGTTCATCTACTCTTACAAATTAAGGATCATGCTCTTCTCTTGTAGTAGTTGCCTCTCCTGTTGGTGGGTATCATACTTGGCAAAACTCAAAGGAAGAAATTTAACTTAGCTCACAATTTGGGACAAGCCAGTCCCACTCAGTTGGGTCCTAGGCAAGATCATAGAGATGGAAGGGCGTGGCAGAGAGGCGTGGTTTGGCTACCCAAGGAGCCGAACGTGGGGAGGGGGCCAGGGAGGAGTGGGAGACATGCCCAAGTAGGCCACCAGTGGTGTGCTCCTGCTCCCTCAGCCTGTCAGTTAGGCTCTCTCTCTCTCTCTCTCTCTCTCTCTCTCTCTCTCTCTCTGTCTTTCCTTTCTTTCGCTCTGTCTTTTCTTTCTCTCTTTCCTCTTCTCTCTTCCTCTCCCCTCTTCTCTTTCTTCCTTCTTTTCTTTCTTCTCTCTCTCTCCTTCCTGCCTTTAATTCCTCTTTCTCTCTCTTCCTTGTTCTTTCCTTTTGGAGAACAAAACTCTTTACTGACATGAGAATAAGAAACTGAGGAGCAATCCTCTGCATAAGGAAAGACAGCAGTAACTGAGCAGTGACGATTGTTTGCTTGTGCAGTCTCTGACTAATTTGCAAAATTTCAGCCCGAGTATAGGAATCATGCCCTAGTACACGTGTCTCTCACAAGCACACATGTTTGCTCTAAAAACTCATTAACCTGGTTAATAATTAATCCTTACAAGAAAGTTTAGTAATAACTACCAAATATTTGCCAAAATTAAAATACCAAAACATAGCAAAATTTTAAATATAAGATTTACTTGTTCTTTCTCTCTTTCTTTCTTTCTCTCTCTCTCTTTCTTTCTTTCTTTCTTTCTTTCTTTCTTTCTTTCTTTCTTTCTTTCTTTCTTTCTTTCTTTCTTTCTTTCTTTTTCAGTACCAGGGACTGAACTCAGGACCTTGCGCTTGCCAGGCAAGCACTCATTCCACTGAGCTATCTCGCCAGCCTGTGCTCTTGTTTTTGAGCCAGCAAAACAAAAAAAGCAATTGTTGGTAGGACTTTACCCTCCCCCGACACACATGCATGAAATATACATGTGAAAAATGGTAAACAAAGAAGATTATTTTTTTGCTGAAACATTTGTAAAAGCAAATATTGTGCACTGGTTGACCAGGAGAAGTCCATGATATAAGTCACTCAGCGGAAAGTTCTACAGCTTTCAAAGGAGCTCCTTCTTGCACAGTGATGTGGAGGAATCTCCAAAGCGCTTTGGTTTTATTTGTTTCTTGGCAGTTTTTGCTTTTTATCTGTGCGTGTTTGCAGCGTATCGTCCTTGGGCAGGGCGGCTCACGCAGACAGCACATGTCAGTTCTTCATCCCTTCCGCCTCCCCGCACCCCCGACCCTTGAGCACTCTCCCACCTGAACAAGATCTACCTCCGCACCTCCTGGCATCATCCTTCACTTTGCTCTTTATCTTTTGGGCTTCTCCTGTAAAAGAACCCGTGCGACACCTATGCGAGTGTGTCTGACTTACTTCACCTAGGGTTACATTCCAAGGTGCACCCACTGACCTAGGTTTATCTCTCTTTCTGACAGAGCGTTGCTCTAGTGTGTCCTGAATATATATAATCTCTTCTTGTCTTGATAGTAATACAGGCCCCTTCCAGGGTTTAGCTTTTTGTGCTGTGCTTCTATAAACATGCATGTACTGTATCACTGTAATATGTTATCTTCAACTTTTTCCAAAAGATATCTAGAAGGAGAATAGCTCAACCCAGTGAAATTTCTAGTGTTGAGATTCTGAGGAATCTCCATGGCGTTTTCCAGCAGGGTTATACTACTTTACGTTTCCCCCAAGCACGTAAAATGTTCCTTCCTGTCCTGAAGCTTCATCAGCATTTGTTGTCATTTGATTTCTTGGCGAGAGTCATTTGCTCTAGAATAGGATGGAATCTCAGTGCTGTTTTAATTTCATTTCTGTAAGACCAGTGCCCCTCGACTTGTATTCATTTATTTAGTGTAATTTGTACTTCTGAGAAATGTCTGCTTATTTCAGCTGCCTATTTTTGAAGACTGGATCTTTTACCTGTGGGATCTCATTTTTTGAGTTCTTTATATAGTCTAGATGTTTTCTGTCTGAGAAACAGCTAGCATCATTATCCATTCTGAGATCACTTTGTTGCTTGCTTCCTTTGCTATGGAGAGGGTTTTGATTTGATCCCATTTTTTTTTTTTTCACTTAAGTTTATTAGAGAGATTGATTGGCCTGCAGTTCTCTTCTCTGGTTGGAGCTTTGTCTGGCTTTGGAATCAGGGTAAGATGCATGATGGAAGTTTCCTTTTTTTCGTGCTTATTGCCTTATGGCTAGTAAGTGGTGTATTTCAGGGAAAGTTCCAAGTGTTGCTGAGAAGAATGTGTATTCCGTTGTCCCTGCATACAGCATTCTGTAGGTATGTACTAAGTCCACTTGCTTGAAGGTTTAACTCTCCTCTGACATTTCTTTGCTGATTTTCTGTCTAGTAAATCTATTTGTGATAGTGGGGTGTTGAGATCCTTTGCCACAATTGTGTTAATGTTTATGTGATTTTTTTCTTCAATAGTGTTTGTTTTATGAGATTGGCTGTGCCATTGTTCATTACATGAACATTTAGAATTGTTAACTTTTCCTGTACAATTCTCCCCTCACCCCGTTCTGCCTACTGGAACCTCCAGTGGCACATGTGTGACTCTCCCAGTACGTGGCTTGAGCCACTGGTTAGCTTTTTAACCTCAGACAGTAGAATTCAAACCAGAGACACTGGGCAGGGAGCCACATGACTTAGGCCGCCTGTGGTTAACCTTAAGGTGCCAGCTAACCCGTAGCAACACTTTCCTTCTCTGATCAGGTGTGGTATAAACTCTACTTTTTCTGAAAATAGAACAGCTAAATGGGACAGCTTTTCTTGCTCAGGTTCTTGTTGTATGAAGGATTGTTTTCTACCTTCGGTTTTTAACCTATGGGGTTTAATGTCTTTGGGGTTTAAAAGTGTTTTTGGCATAGAGCACACTGTCAGTTCTTGTCTGTGGGTCCATTCTTCCTACCTATACCTTTCGACTGGGGAATTGGGACCACACACATTCGGAGTTATTACTCAAAGGCAAGGACATACTCTTGTTATTATATCATTTTCCTGGTGCTGTTCCCTATTTTCCCTTCATCTTAACTGGTCTCCTATTGGCTGCATTCATGCTATGACTGTTTCGATGCTTCATTGTCTCTTTCTAAGGTACGCAAGAATTTTTGGAACGCTAGTTTGACAGTCATGAATTTTTTTAGGTGACTTTCATCATGGAAATATTTTTCTATCAATTTTTTTTGTCTTTTTGAGACGGGGTCTTGCTATGCAGTTGAGGCTGGCCTTGAGCTCAGTTTTATAGCCCAGGCTGGTCTCGAGCCTGCACCAATCCTCCTGTCTCAGCCTCCTGAGTGCTGGGATTACAGGCGTGAGCCACCAAGTGTTATCTGCCTGGGTTGGAAATTGTTTTCTTTTAGGGCTTGAAACACTTCACTCTGAATTATCCTAGCTCTTAAGATTTGTGCTGAGAAATGCACTATAATTCTAATGGATTTTCCCTTATATGCGATTCATTGCTTTTCTCTGAGAGTTTTTAATACACCATCTGGAGTCAAACCTTTGAAATTCTGACTACAGTGTGGCATGGCTCTTTCCTGATCATGGCTTTTGTGCCACATGCAGTACTCACCTCTGAGTTCAGTTATTTTCCCATGTTTGAAAAGACTTACACGGGGCTGGAGAGATGGTTCAGCAGTTTAAAGCACCTGCTTATGAAAGCTTAGGCAACTGCAGGCATTGCAGTTCAATCCCCGGCACCCCATGTTGCACCAGCCGCACCCCCAGGGCAGGCTGAGCCAGCCATAATAAAACTAAATAGATAAATACATACATAAAAAAGCATGTTTAAAAACAAGAAAAAGAAAAGAGTTACACTATTATTGTCAATAGGATTTTATGCTACTTGTGCTGTCTTCTGACTTTTTGCTAATGCCTTTTAATCTGTAGTTAGGCTTCTTTGTGTCCTCTAGCAGCTGGTAGATCTATATGTTCATGTTCCTTGTTGTTTTTAATGCGTTTCTCAGTAACTGGTCCTCGGCAGAGCCTGATCTCCTCCTAGTTCTGAACCTTCGTCCTCATGTTCATCACTTCTGCTGCCCACACTTTCAATAGAATTTTGAATTTTCTGACTTAGCAAACAGACCTTTTCGTGGACCCTAATTTTTTCCATGCTGGACATTCATATCTTTCTTTTTTTTTTTTTTTTTTTGTAACTTGCCTTGGCTAGTTTTTTATTAGTATTTTCTGTAGACTCATCGTTTGTTAGGTCGATTATCCTGATTATCAACCTCTGTTTATAAGGTTCTATAGCTTTTCTAGCCTGCTTCTCCACTCTAGCTCTCATAGCTTCCAAAGCCACATGGTCAGCCATAAATGTAGAAATGACCCTACTTGTCTGGTGCCAGCTGCCTGTGTTACTTCGCTTTCCCATTGTTGGACATACTACATGACACAACCTCAAGGGGGAGAGACTTAACATAGCTCCCACTTTAGGGGGAATTAAGTACATCGTCACCTGGCCACTAGGCAGGAACATGATGGCAGAAGGGAGCATGCATGGGTAAGCTGCTTGGGTCACGGCAGCGGAGGGAGCATGCTGGATGCAAGAGTCCTGGCATCAGGAAAGCTTCCACTCACATATTCTGAGAAGGCCTGAGAGACCAGGCAGTGTGTGAAGCTGTGAGTGTGAAGGCAAAGGTGCGTGGAGACTCCAGGAACATGGATTGTCTGAGGAAAGCTTCAAGCAGCGAGCGGAGCTGGCCCAGGAGAGGCGGCAGAGGAGCTCCCACCACCAGCAGGGCCAGAGGGGTAGAGCTGCCCAGCCACTTTGGAGTTCACATTTTGCCAGAGACTATAAGAGGTGCTAGACATGGAACTACAAGGTTTACTGTTTTCCCTTCTAGATTTTGGTCTTGCTTTCTTCTCATTTCTTCCTGTTCTCCTATTTGTACCTTTTGGAACGGGACATGCACTTTGTGCCATCATATGCTAACAGCGTTTAGCTTTCTTTTCATTTGTAGATGAACTTGTGGCTAAGAGTTCGCCTTACATCTAGGAGGAGACTTTAGACTTGGACTTCTAAGCAGTGCGAAAATTGCTTGGACTTTGGCAACTCTTGGAGATGCACTCCATGCCTTTTGTCTAAAGGTTGTGCATGGGCCTTTGGAGAACTGGTGGGGGAATGTTATGGTGTAAGCCCAGATGTTTCCACTAAGCCTCATGTGTGGCCCTAGGTGGGGCTTCCAGAGGTGGCTGGATCTACAGTGTGCAGTACTGGGGCTAAGCATGTTTGATTACTACATTAGTCCACTGGTTGTTTTGACATAGATCTTGGTGTGGATAACGGCACAGCCCACCCTGGGAGTGAGTGCTTCCTGGCCCAAGGACATGCATTCTGGGTAGAATATACAGGACAGAAAGAGGCGCACTGGAGTCAGTGCTCACCACTTGCTACTCAGTCCTTGGCCGCTTTGCTGCCTCATGCCTGCCACGAATCATGTCTCCTCCGCGATGCCCCTCTGCTGGGCTACGTGACCTTGCAGCCAGTCAGATATGAAGCAAACCCTCTACAAACTGAGCACCTATGAACCATTCCTCCTTTAGGTATCTAATCCTTGGCGAGATAGGAGTTATTTATAAACCTGTGTGCTATGACTGCGTAGGGTAACAAGTACATGTAATCACTCCCCAAGATGCTTATAAACTGCATGAATTATCAAAATATACCTAGCCAAATAAACAAGAAAAATTGATAATTGTGCAGGGAAGTGTTGTTATCACAGAGAACTGTAACCAGGTTATGGGACAGTAGAGGCGCCCATGCTTGCAGAGGACGGTTCCGCTATCATTGACAGTGGTGTCTAAGCAAGAAGCAGTGGAGGCTGCCTCTTGCCTCCGTGAACACTACCAAGAGGTCTGGGGTTAGGTGCTTCCTGGGGTCAAAGTCTCATGTCATGGTCTGTAGATGAGCATCCTACAATCCAGAGAATCAGAGCTCTGAGAGTTTCACTTCAGCCAAGTTGACGAAGCTGCTGTCCGTTGATGCAGGAATTTCAAAAAACCTTATACTTCCTTCTTAGGCAAATTTGATCTTATTTTATCTATCTATCTATCTATCTATCTATCTATCTATCTATCTATCTATCAGCACAGGGTCTACAGGGTCTCACTACACAGATCAGACTGGTAGTGAGCCTCCTGTTTTCAGCCTCCCAAGCACTGGGATTACAGGCTCGCACTGCCACACCCAGCCTCAACCACCTGCTCAGCCAGCCCTGGGGGTGGGGCTGGCACAGCACCCCTGGGCGTGAACCTTGGCTCCTGCACCCACCTAAGCAGGTGCGTTAGTCCACTGAACTATCATGGCATGGGCAGTATTTAAAAAACATACAATGGGGCAGAAGATTAGGGATGGCAGGCTGGCTGGGGAAAAGACTTAACTTGTCCATCACAAAGATCCAGAATGGAGACTGAGAACGGGATGTAATCCGGCCAGGAATGGAGACTGCTCAGGAATTGTCGGTGGTGGCTGAGAATGCGCGGGCGGAGCAGCCTCCAAAGGGCTGACTCTGAGAGGGCGCACAGCGTGGTCTCCTCCACCGGGAGCTTACACTCTGCGGCCTTCCACCTCGGCAGTGGCCCGTCCCACGTGTGGGACCTATCCCCCCTTTTCGTGCCTCACTTGCGCTTCCTGTACTCACTTTCCCCTTTCTTCCTTTACGTGAAAGAAGAGTTGTGCTTACCTGTTCCTCAGTTGCTCCAGCCCATTCGTGGGGTATGACACAAAAGCCTGGAGGGATCAGGCACCAGGCACCTCAGCCACATGGCCAGCTTAGATTTCCAGTGACTTTCTATTGCCTGCAGTTAGACTTTGGGTTGATAATCTTGTGGTGCTGATAAGAATGCAGCTATGGATTCGCTTTTGGCAACTGTTTGTTGCCAAGTTTTTTGAGACAACCTTGAGGAGAGAGAGATTGAGTGGGAGAGGCTCTGGCCGTAGGATGGGGACAAGCCCAGGTGGTATTTGTGAGCATGTTATTGTTAACATTGGTTCTGCCCAGGACAAGCAAATTATAGCCACAGGCTAAATGTGACCTACCTGCTATCTTTTATCCCAGTAAAATAGAGTTTTACTGAAATATATCTGTTTATTCAGTAACCTACTGTCCCTGGTTGCTTTTATGCTAAAATGGCCAAGTTAACAAGACCATGTGACCTACAATCCCTTCCCTCTGCCCCAAAAATAAAAATAAATAAATAAATAAATTACTATTTGGCTCACAAAGAGAAAAATGCACCAAGCCCTTCAGTGGGTTATTTATAGAATCAGAAGAGTTGGCTGAAAAACATCCATTATGTCTCTCACACCCTTTGGGAATAAAGCTCTGAACTCAGACCCGCTGCCGCTTGGCTTGAGTGAGACACCTCTGCAAGCTAAGGGCAGCTCTGTAAGGCTATGGGCACTGGGACCCCAGGAGGCTCTGCTCCACACTCGAGAGCTTTTATTTGTCTGACACTTATAATAAAAATAGTGGCTCACGCCTGTAATCCCAGCACTTGGGAGGCTGAGGCAGGAGGATCGTTGTGAGTTCGAGACCAGCCTGGGCTACAAAAGTGAGCTCAAAGCCAGCCTGAGCTGCACAGTGAGACCCTGTCTCAAAAAGACAAAAAAAAAAAAAAAATAGACTTATGGTGTTCAGGACTCAAGGAAAATTACAAACTACTGTTGGGTGCAGTTTGGCATTGTGTTCTATTAAAACATAGCTCGCTGTAGATCTCTTAAGAAAATGTTTCCAGGACTGCTGTCTATTCAGCCCACAGGAATGCTCCCCTATTTCTTTTCTCTTTTAATTTTTTTTTTCTTTTTGAAACTTTTTTAAAAATCCCCATGAGTCTTATTGTTCTCACTTTTTTTTTTTTTTTCTTTTAGACGAGTGAGTCAGAACGCTGCTACAGTGAGAAAAATGTTTTGGTCTCTTAAGCCCTGGCTATCGTGAGAGAGGGCGGTGAGGCGCAGAGATGTCCCTGCAGGAACTAAATATAGGCCGGCAGCACAGTGGTTCCGGGCCGCACCATTTCTTGCAGATGAGGCCGTCCATGAGAAAGCAACTTAACCTCCCCTCCTCTCCCCTCGCCCTCTCCCCTGCTCCTCCTCCCTTCCCTCTCCCTCTTCTCCTCCTCCTCTGCCTTTAACACCCCTCTGCGGAATCTTTGCCCTTAGGGCAGGGCTCTTGCATGCGGCATTCTGCAGTCCCTAAGAAGGGCGCACCAAGCGGAGAAGCCTGCTTTCCTAGAGGAAACAAGCTAGCTGGTGACCCCAGCGCAGCTCGGAGCGCCTTAGCAGACACTGTCAACCCGCCTTCTCCATTCCATCCTTGAACTGCTTTGCTGTGCGTCTGGGTGGCAGCACTTAGCCGTTCAGCGTGGTGACATCACAGGGTGGAACTTTTCAATTTGCCTCTTCCTTTGCAGAAATGAGGTCGCCAATATGGTTTGCAGATTAAATAACGGAAACGCGCATTCTTCCAGGGCCTGATCATACTGGTGGGATAAAATCATCAGGCTATATTTAAACCAACATGGAGCATCCAGTTTATTTTAAGTGTGCTGGCTTGCTCGCCAGGGGCTGGTGAGCTTCGTGTTGTCAAGGAGCTCCACCAAAAGGTGACCTGAGTCCGGGACCCTTCTCCTGGTGAAGGCCCGTGATCCGGGAGGGGAGCTTAGGCCCTGCTCTTCCCGGGGAAAGCGCCTCAGTAGAGTGAGGACAAGAATTCTGACTCGGCAATGACTCACTGTGGGACCATGGAAAATTTTGATTACAAAATATGGAAAAGTTAATGTTTTTCCCTTGAGACACATCTGCCCGAGCCTCCCACTCTCCTAGTGACTCTGCGTGCCTCCAGGCGCCCGGGTAGGCCTTGAGGAACGCGGGATTGCTAACTTCCAGGAGCTGCGGGGCGGGCAGCGGCTGCGGGCACGCCCTTGGCCGGGATCCTTGCCCTTATCACTGGTGACTGCGAGCAACTCAGATAAGCCCAGATGGTGCAGCGGATAGGCCCTGCCGTCTCAGCAGAGCAGCTCGGTGGAAAGTTCTCACCCGTGGAAAAGCTCGTTAGAGCTGCAGAGCGGAGTGGGGGGAGATCGTGCTGTGCTCTTCACATGCCTTGCTTCGAGGCCCCAAGTTGACAGATGCCTTGGACTTCCACACGGGGCCTCTGACAGTACCCTTTATCAGCATCCCCAGCCAATAGACAGAGGAAGAGGAGAGGCCCCGACGTGACGCTCCTGTAGCTCGGGCGTGGAAATACAGCGCAGAATTTCTGCCTCCGTTACAGCGCCGTATCGGATGTGCAGTGCCAGTGTAAGGAAGGTTAAGGACAGACATCAGATGTGTGCCCAGCAAGAAAGGCAGAAGAGAGCCCTAGGCAGCCTAGCCCGCTCCTGCCCCCGCGCCACAGTCTACTTCCCGCTCAGCCGTATTAGCGATGGGCGCATTACAGGTCCTCAAGCAAAGGAGAGTCTGGAGGATGAGTAGGACCGGCTTCTTCAAGAGCCCGGTCTGTCTAGTCTGAAGACACCAGAGGCAGAGGCCACTGAGCTTGAAGCTTACACCCTGCTCCTCTCAGTGAACTCACAGAAATTAATGGCATGACTATCTTGGCTCTGGCGTAGGGATATACATCTTTATTTCCCTTCTTTTCTTCTTTCCTCCACCCCAGTTGTTTCCTTGTGAGCGGCTTCTTTCCCTCTCACATTATCTGCTGCACCTCCTGGATCTTATTATTTCAGTTTCTTCCACTACGGAGACAGCACGATGTTGACACATCAGAATCTGGTTTATTTCACTTAAAAGTCTGGGCTCTAGTTGTGTCACTTACCTAAAAAGTCTCGAGTTTATCTTTCTCTCTAGCGCTACTCTGTTTTATCTGGATACTTCACCCAGAAAAAGACTGACACGGCAGGAGGGTAAATCTGGGCAGGACGTAGAGAGGCCCTTGGCTGGAAGGTGAGGCTCTGTGTGTGCGGGGGGTGGGGGGGGTGGACGGCGGCAGGGAGCACCTAGTCCACGACAGCGGGACCTTTCCCTTGAGCATCTCGGGGCCCAAACCCCCATCCCCAGAGCTGCGGCAACTCTGCCCAAGAGTGGGCAGGCCAGAGGCACCAGGGAATCGGCTACCACTGTCTCCCAGTGCCCAGGATTAATGACGCATCAGATTACCCGGGGAGATAAGTGTTTCTCCTCTTGCAGGATAGCTTTGCAGCACACATTGTTTCCCCTGAGCTTTCCTGTCCTCCTAAGATGACTGCAGTCTCTGACTTGATAGCTACCGACAGCTTCCTTCCCTCCTGCCTCACTTTTCCCAGTTTCCAGCTAAGCTCCTTGCTCTTTCCAAACTAAGCCCTTGCTTGGGAGCCTCGGGGTAGGGTTAGGGTTGGCTTCTCAGTAAATGCAAAGGAATACTCCACTTTTCTAGAAAGTGGCTTGGGCTGCATAAGCCTTCTGCCACTGTAAAAATAATGCTTCTTGCCAGGTGTGGTGGCGCACACCTGTAATCCCAGGACTTGGGAGGCTGAGGCAGGAGGATCGGTGTGAGTCTGAGACCAGCCTGGGCTGCAAAAGTGAGCTCAAGGCCAGCCTGAGCTACATAACAAGACCCAGCCTGAGCTGCATAACAAGACCCCAGCTCAAAAAAAAGAAAAAGTTTCCCTGGGCAAATGTTTTGGAATCACAACAAAATTGACTCCCAATCTTCATCTTTAGTTAATCTCAGTAGATACGTGGCATTTCCTGTTAAAATTTTCTTCTACTTCATTTGAGAGCCAATGAAAACTTATTTCTAAATAAATTATGGTAGTGCTTTAAATATTTTTGATGTTATCTTTAGTAAGAAATATGCTTTGTATTACAACTCACTAAATATGCTCTCTTCCCCTCCCCTCTTTTTCCTTCCCCTCCTCTCTCCTCTCCTCCTTTTCTCTCCCCTCTCCTCTGCTCCCCTCTCTTCGTCTCCCTCTTCCTTGTCTCCCCTCCCCTCCCCTCTTCTCCCCTCCCTTCTGCCTTCCTTCTCCTTCCCCCTCCTCAGCTCCCTCCCCCTCCCCCTCCATCTCCTCTCCTCTCCTCTTTCCTCCCCTCTCCCCTCTCCCCTTCTCCCTTTCCCTCTCCTCTGCTCCCCTCTCCTCCTTTCCCCTCCCTTCTCCTCGCCTCGCCTCCCTCATCCTCTGTCTTTTTCTCTCTCCTCTCTCCCTCCATCCCCCACCTCATTTTCTTTAATAGAGGGAAGGAAGTCTTTTATCCAAGCACTTCCATAACTCTATAAGGCCCCCAAATTTATATGCTAAAATATGACCCCTCAGTGTGGTAATACTAGGAGACGGGGACTTCGGAGCCTAATTAAATCACTGCCCTCAGAACCCTCTTGAATGGGATCAGAATCTAAGGATAAAAACGACATGAAAACCTCCACTGCACCCCCTTCTGCCGCACCAGGACGGGGCACTCTGCACTCACCCCGTGGTGAGGAAGTCCACTGCAGCCACCCAGTCTGCTGGGGACCGCCCTTGGCCTTCCAGCCTGCGGACCATGCAGGCAGGTGTCTGTCCCTTGTACACCTTGCAGTCTAGGACGCTTCTGTGACGGCGGCCTAGACAGGCTGACACGTCGGTTCCCTGCTGAGCAGCGACAGCTATGCCACTATCTTTGTTAACAGAAGCAGAACAGTTCTACTGTGCTCTGCTCGTAGAGGAGAGAACAATGATCAGTGCGGCAGGATGATGGGGGCCTGCGCATTTGGACAAGCGCTCCCATTCTAGGAAGAACTGACCGGGTGGACCAAGTAGACCGGTCAGGTAACAGCTCTGAGAGGATCCCGCAGGCCTGGGAATCGACACCTGGGTCTGCCCGGGACCTTAGCGATGGGTCACCTGTGTCCTGGCCCTGAGTGGACGTGTGCGTGCTACGTGCTGACAGTGACACTGCCAGGCACACATTGCTCTCCAGTCAGCTCTGTGGACAGTTTGCAGGGGAGAGCCTAGCACGGTGAGAAGAAATACCGCACTCCCGAGGTTAGGCCCTGCGTCAGCAAGAGGCGCGAGTGGAGCCCGGCAGCCACCCTGAGGGAGAACTCTTGAAGAGAAAGCAGTACAATTATATTCTCTGTCAACTAGTTCTATAGTCCCTTTGCACGAACGGAGGTGTGTGTGTGTGTGTGTGTGTGTGTGTGTGTGTGTGTTGGATATTAGAGAACACTTAGCGATGGACATCTAGCAGCTGCCTACGGAACACACACATCCGGCCCTTCCTAAACCTTATGCGGCCACCCTGCTATCACCTTATCTCCCATGCACACCTAAAAGCTTTCTAGGACACTAGAAATAAATGTGAGTGAGACAAAGGTGAACGATCCAGGCGTACTAGCAGGAACCATTATGTCTGCATTTGTGCTCCAGAATAAACAGGAGGAAGTAAGAATCTAGACAGAGCACCCCACCCGGTCCTCTTCGCAGGGGCATTCTTGGGCCAGCGCTTCAGCTGGCAAACAGGGGAGCTTGCGCTTGGCCTCTGAACAGAAGTGTGCCTGCGTTCATTGTCACCAAGCCGATGCCTTAAGTGACACACTCCTGTGTGGCTCCATGTGGGACTCTGCCACACTTCTGTGTCATGTCACACAGTTGTTTTGGAGACTGCTTTTATAAACATTTGAGTATTTGGTTTTGAATGTGCTTTGACTATAATCTGTGGCCAGGTGGAGAGATTGTGGGCAAGGAGGGTTATAATTTTCACCTGTTCTGAGGTGTTTGCGATACCAGTATCTTTCAGAGGAACCTAAACTTGTCTACAACACAATTTGCTTATGTTTCCTGGATCCCTAGAGCAGTGGTTCTCAACCTATGGGTCATGACCCTAGCGGAGGTCAAACGACCAAAACACAGGGGTCCCTGAAAGCCATCGGAAAATGTTATTTATTTGGAATTGCTATATTTAAACCCATGCTATGCCATGGTGAAATGCTATTTACTGGAATTAGTAATAAATATTCCTTAACATATAATTAAATATTGTTTTAGTGATTGATTACTATGTTTAAATTATGTTTGATTTGTAGCAATGAGAATACATAGCGCCTATCAAGTATTTACATTCCGAATCATAGCTGTAGCAAAATTACAGTTTTGAAATAGCCACCAAAGTTATTTTTTGGTTTGGGGTCACTGCAACATGAGGAACTGTATTGGGTCACGGCGTTAGACAGGTTGAGAACCACTGCCCTAGATCCAACAGAGGTAGAGAGACACCAGAGTTTGAAGACTGCTGTATCTACGGTCCTCCCAGTGCTCTGCGGATGGGACCTGTGACAAAGGCTGAGTGAAGAACCCACCTCATCGCAAGCCCTGGAAGGTGCAGAGTGGAAGGCTTGGGATCAGCCCCAGGGTGCCCAGCGCTGTAATCTTTCTCTAAAGCAGAGGAAGTGGGGAATCACACGCTTCTTCTCTTTTTCTAAATGAATTGAACGTGTGTGCCACAAGGGCTGGCGGCTCTTACTGGGTAGCACACTTATAGATTCTTTAAGAAAGAAACTCCTTAGAGAAAGCCTTGTTTCCTATACCGGAGCCTTTCCATTATCACAAGGAGTTTTGTTGGACATCACTGCTTTACAGCTACAAGGCTATAAAGGGACCAGATTTGGTGTTGTCATTTAAAAAACTGGTGCTTATCACAGGCCTGTAGCAGACAACAGGGTATGTTAGTGTGACAACAGGGTATGTTGTATAGAATGGTGAATTCTATAGCAAGTATTTATTGTGCTAGTCATTATAATAAATGACATGCATCCATTGGTGCCTAAAAATTGCTAGATTATAGTTTAATGGGACAAGTATAAAATTGGAGCCAAATCTTTTCTGCCTGGGAAAGTTACAAGAGGAAAACCTAATTCTGCCCTAGTCTCCTCAACCAATGCACATGTCTGTTTCTTCACCAACACAGAAGACTCTTTAATAAGTGCCTTATGTAACGAGCGATTATAATGGCACACTGATGTTCTCAAAGCACGGGGCTCCCTTTGCTCTCCTTTCCAAATGAGCCTGGACCACAGGGAACCGTGACAGCTGCCAATTTGCTCAGCGGGTTCATCAGCGTTCATCATAGCGCGGGCAAGTAAGCCTCCCGCCCATGGCGCCTCGCACTGCGCTCTGCTGCTTAAGGCAGAGCGAGCTCTCCTCTGGCACCCAGCCCCCACCCAGGGGCAGAGGGAGGGGATCTTCCTGCTTCGTAATGTCCCCACCGTCCCAAGGGTGCCCCTCAGCGACCTTTTGTTGAAACTTTTTTATTTTTTTAATTTTTTAAAAAATGTATTTGGTTGTTACAGGGTCTCCCTACGCAGCTCTGAGTCTGATTCTCCTGTTTTCAGCCTCCTCAGTGTTGGGATTAAAGGTGCGTGCCACCAAGCCAGGACTCTGTGGCTGGCTCAGGGCGCTTGGGGATGGGGCTGGCATAGCACGTGGTGCTGGGGATTGAACTGCGGTCCCTGTGCTTGCCTAAGTTGGCCTAAGCAGGCGCTTTAGTCCACTGAGCTACCTCACCGGCGCCTTGTTGAAACTTCTGACCACAGTTTTGTGTCTTTTCTGCCTCTGCGGGTTTCACTGAAGTCCAGGAAACAAAACAGTTATGTCCATTTCAAGAAAAGGGCTCAGTCAATATGTGGATAGAGGCTGAGGACTACCAGTGTTTTCTGCGTCTTGTGTGAAACAGCTATTTGTCGGCTGAGGGGCAGCTCATCGTTGCCACTCGGGTGCGGCAAGGTCCGACCCTCAGGTCCTTTCTTTACCTGCGTCGGTGTTACTGTCAGGGAGGAATTTGCGCGGATGTCAAAGCCCAACTCTGTTGAAGCCCAAGACTCTTTTAGGATGGCTTCCTCTCTCCGTTTAGGGACCTTGAAGAGTTCTTTCTTTCTTGGTGCCTGTGGCTTTGCCTCTATAATCCGCACACTACAGCATTTAGTATACTCTAGGTATGTTTGAACTTTCTGCAATCTTAGTGGTTAAGGAGAGATCAGGGAGCGTAAGCTCTTGACCTGGAGATATTTTTCATTGGTGACTGAGCGAGGGACTCTGGATAGATGGGTGACCCTTCACGCTTTACTCCTTCTATTCATAAAGGGCTGCCAGAAGCAGCCTGCCTTTCTGTCTGCTGGGCATACAGGAGGACGCGTGTGGAGGAGTTTGCACGACTGGCATGTTACGGATACTTAACTCAGCAAAAACGCTTGCCCCTCTGCCTGCCACAGCCCCTTTCCTAACTCTCTGTCTTCTCGCTCCCCTTGAATGGCTGGGCCTTCAAGCCAGGCGAGGCAGCTCTTGTATCTGCAGCTGATCGGAACCAGGACGGAGAATGCGTGCAGGAGGCATCAACTTAGAGTGCAATGCAGGCCCCCTGGATTTCCAGGATGTAACACAGACGTGGAAGTCAGTCGGTGACATCTGTGAGGTACCTGTTCAGGTAGATTTGGAGATTTTCCTTTGGTTTTGGTTTTGGGGATGCTGGGAAGTGGACCCAGGAGCACCCCACTGCTGAGCTATGTTTCCAACTCTTTATTCTGAGACAAGGTATTATCTGTCTCTGCTCATTATGTTGCTGAGGTGGGACTTGAACCCACAGCGCTGCTGCCTCATTCTCTATAAGTATAAGCATAAGAATGCGCTGCTATACTCACCTTGACTTGGGGAATTTTTTAAAAACTTGATTCATGTTGATGAGCACAAGAAAAAGGATCAAGTCTACAAAGAGAGACAAGAGAAGTGTTATGCAAAAGTGGGTAAGAGACTCTGGGACACTGGAGACGGTAGGCTGAGGGGCTACGTGAGACATTCTCACTCCCATAAGGCGCGATTCTCTCTCAAGTGTTCTCACATTTTCAAGCCCACCACAATCTCATGAGGTAGGAGGCATTCATTGTGCCTGCTGATGTGGAGAGCAGAGTCAGTGACAGGATTTACCTGAGGCCACACAGCGGGTCCCGAAGTTGCCTGAGGATCTGATCGCCGGCCCCTGCTTCTAAACTCAAAGTGTTTTCTGTTACACAGTGGCTTCTTGCTCTCACAACTGCTTGACATTGAAACTTCCAAATGAAGTAAGAAGCCTTAACGCAACTGTTGTAGCTCAGTGTAGAAACAAGGGCTGATACTCCGCATTTGGAGTGTGCCTGAGAAACGCCCGACGGCGTCCCAGATACTGGTCTCCGTGCCAGCGGCTTCACGGTTAAATGTTTCTTCCTTGGGAATCTACGTGATGCTGCGACGATTTTCCTACTCATCCCCACAAGCCATTACTCATTTCTGTTAGAACAACAGTGTGAGAATTTGCAGGACTGTGGTATGTTTTCATGGGTATTTATTCATGGTTGTGATGGATATTTTCTGTGTTTGGTCATCTGGTCTACTAAGTCTAGGTCTTTAAAACATCTGGTCAGGACAAGATTGAGTGGCACTCTAAGACCAAGCCCACCACTGCCCATAAGACCCAGGTTGGTATAAAATGTTGACTTCCTTTTGCCAATCAATGGCTTTCAAATTTCCTTAATGATGGATCTATTTAGTCAACGTCATAGCATCCTAAAAGTTAATATTAGAAGAAATGAAGCCAAAATTTGTCTGTCTGAGGGAAAGGGCTGAACACCATCCCTTTGATTTCTACCTTTACTTCCCAACTGCCATGCTAGGGTGTTGCATAGGCCACAGTCTTAAAGGCAGTGCCTTAAAGTCTTGAGTGTATTGCCAATGATTCCTGTTTGATGAGAAGTTATTTCTTTAGTAGAAAATATCAAACTATGTTGCTTTTGTGATTGCTTTCTGACCCATGAGGGCAGCCACTGGCTTCCTGGTCTTCGTCTTGATTTCTGTTCCGTGTGATACCAAAGAATTGCTCCCTAAAAGCCTATTATGCAGAAAAAAGTGAGCAGATGTTGGTGGGATGCCAGACTGGATGAGGCGTCATTTACATGACTGTAAGCCATTTCTTCTTTTTGTCTCCACGATGACTCACGGTGTATCACAATACTGCCAGGTGGCATCGCAGTTCTCACCCTGCTCCCAGCATGCAGCGTGCTTTCCCTCAGGAGCAGCTTCAGAGCTAAGCACCATGGGTGTTGACCTCATCAGGACCCACAGGAAGTTACCCAAAATTCACTGTAAAAAGGCAAAGTCTCTACTGAGGAGTTAGACCCATGAATACGTGTGATGCGTGGTGTGCTGCACACTGCACAGTTGCTTACTTGTGCTGCACAGTGGGCACAGCTTTCTGTTAGAGTTGGCAGGTAAATAATTATATCCCACCCTTGCCAAGGGGTTGCGCAATATATTAGGCGGTTTAGAAAATACCCTGTGAAGGAGAGGGTTGACTCATGTTTGCCACGGTTATCTGCTCCTTGTTGGTCTCCTGAGAATTCTGCTGAAGAAGAGGAACAGGCTCCTTTATTGACCCTTCTTGGAGTGGCTCAAGCCGGCAGCTGTTGCATTTTTTTCTTTTTGGAAAAAATGACGACCTTTTTCCTGTTTTGGATACTCTGTCCCTTGTGCCCATTTCCACAACATTTTCAGTTGTTCTGCTAAGGTGCTAGATGTCCTATGTAGTTTTCCCCTTGCCTATGTACTCAACTCCCTACAGTAAGAGATCTCCCCTTCAGGCTGACTTTAACTCTCTCCGCGTCTGACTCTTCCTGTCCCTACTTTCTTACGTGTAACTACCGAGCTCTGTGGAAGTTAGAGTGACTCACTGTGCAGTGCGGGAGGGACTGGTGCAGGCGGCAGCTGCTGGGAAGCATCGTTTGCCTTCATAGCTGCATCGGCATTTGCTTGCTGTCATTCAAGTAGGGAGAACGTGCGTGGGAAGCGGCCGTGGCAGTCTGGGGAAACGTTCCATCCGAGAAACTCATGCTTGGAGATTAAAGCATGTTGAAATGAATACGAGAGGGGAGATGTTGATGGAGAAAGAATGAGGGGGAAAGAAAGTGGAGGAAAGACCCGGAGGGCACTGTGCTGCTGTGACTACTGCTACTTACATCACAACCGGGGAAGCACTGCATGTCCCTCAGGGGTAAATCAAAGAGTTTGGGAGCTCACACTTCCGTAGTGCCCAGGACAGTCTGGCCATGCACCCAGGCATTCCTCCAACAACTGTCAATTAACTGTACGATACGATCTCTGCCTTCCGGAGTTTAAATCCTACAGGGCGTGAAAGCTCAAGAACTTGCACAAAGTCAGGTATAATACTTGATGCGCCCCATAAAGGAAAAAGTTAAGCAGCTAAGATAGAGGTTAGAAAACAAGGGCTTGTTTTCTTTTCCACGTCGTGAAAGACGTAGAAGACCTGTATGCGGGAGCGGCATCAAGTCTGAGGCCTAGGGGATGAGAAGGGAGCACAGGAAATGAGAAGAAGGTGAAGAGCATCTCGCGAAGAGGAACAGCGCTGCAAAGTCCCAGGAGCGCAGAAGGGGAAGCCTGCTCCTGAGGCTGAGCGGCAGCCGGTGTGCGGGGCACCCAGGGAGGGGCTGTGATGCTGGGATGGTGCGGACAGTGGCCATGGAGCTGCGGGGGCTGCGTCAGGGCAGGGGTCGCAGGCCTTGGCCAAGGGCTTTTACCTCATACCAAGGGCACTGAGAGGTCATAGGAAGGTAAGGGTGTGTGTGTGTGTGTGTGTGTGTGTGTGTGTGTGAGACCTTGTGTTTGTGTATAGCAAGTTAACCAGGTGAATCAGACGGTGAAGAGTGAGCACAGAACGCCTAGAGTTTAGCTGGGGACAGCTCACACCGATGAAGCCCATTCGAGGCACGAGGGCTAGAGCAAGATGCACTATGAGCTGACAGAATCTGACACAGGGTGGCTCTAGGGTCTGTGCAAAGGGAAGCTTCTGGAAGAGTCCTGGGCTTGGGGCTGGGTTAGCTGCAGATAGACGCCCGAGCAGCTTCGTGGGGTCCTTTGCAGACGGAGGAACCGTCTGCAGTATAGTGTGGATAGCCGCTGTCAGGGCTGGCTTGCAGACTGAAATGAGGACGAGACAGTCTGGAAATCAGATGCACAGAGAGGCGAGAGTGGGCAGCCCAGGGGCGCAGCTTCCTGCCCTGCAGGGTGGCTCCGGGAGACAAGGTTGGAGGGGGTGTCGCAGGCGAGTGCTGGCCTGAAGTAACCAGGTTCAGCAGCACAGCTAGCTGGCAGAGACGCTTCGAGACAAAGCAATTCATTAAGGATGGACTCACCACACAGCCATAAAAGCCTCATTAGGAAGATGAGCCGAAGTAAGGATGCGCTGAATATAGTTAATCCATAGCATACAGAGCATTTGCTCTCTCCCTCCCTCCCTGTCTCTCTGTCTTCCTCTCTCTCCCTACCCCTCTCTTCCTGCCTCTCCATCTGTCTCTGTCTTTGTCTCTGTCTCTCTTTCCCCCTGTCTCTCCCTCCCTCCCTCCCTCCCTCCCTCCGTCCCTCTCATATCCTTACATACAAACAAATACATGCTGCTATTCTAGTTCTTTGATTTGGTTATGAATTCATAGTTATTAAGGGAAATTAAATAAATAAAATAAAAAACAGCACACAGGGACCAATGATGATATTGATTAATGACCAAGCTCATGTCTGGCATCTGAAGGGAAAAAATTACTTTTAAAATGTATTTAGCTCAGAAATATAATGATAAGCAAATTTAACGATGTTTAGGTAAGTCCTAGAGGTCATTTTTTCAGAAATTCAATTATGGAAGGAAGTACAGAAAACGGTTGGTGGTTCGAAGATGACCCGAGGTCGAAGGAGGAGTTTGGTCCGAGCATGTGGCACGGAAGGGCTGCACCCCTCCTGGGGAGCTGGCCCGCCTGCACCCCGCCCTTGCTCCTCTCCCTGGTCCCTCCAGTCGTCAGGAGGTCTGCCTCCTCCCTGTCTCCTATCTTAAATATTTTAAATTTTATTTTAAAGAGCAAAAATCATAACAAGAACAAGGACAAAAGCAGAGCAACATCAGACAGTAAAAGTGGTACAGAATTTCATAGCCAGAAGAGGGAGCTGACAGTGGCTGCTGTATTCCATATTGTCACCACGGAACTTCTTGCTCAGACTGCTGCCTACAGAGATGCGAGATAGATCAGCTAAACTGTTCACTCTTGCCTTCCATAAAACTTGAAATTTTTCCTTGTCCTGTTTATTTTTAAATTTATTTTAAAGAGGGTGCAAACATAATATTTAAGGGCTGGGGAGATAGCTCAGTGGTCTAAGCACCCGCCCCTGCTTTGCAAGTGCAAGGACCCTGGTTTGGTCCCTGGTACCACATGCCATGCTAGCCCTGGAAGGGCACACTTTGCGGGTAGCTGAAATTAGACATGTTGGCACATGCCTAGAATCCCAGGGCTGGGGAGGCTGAGACAGAAGGGTTACTATAAGTCTGAGCTGTGTAGAGAGACCTCATACCAAATAAATAAAATATTAACAAAATAAAAAAAGAAGAGAAGACATTAGAAATGATATACATAAAACAAAACAAAACAAACCAGTCACGGTGATGCACACCTGTAATCCCAGCTCTCAGGAGGCAGAGGCAGGAGGACCATTGTGAATTTGTGACCTACCTGGACTACAAAGTGAGCTCAAGGCCAGCCTGAACTGCATAGCAGGGGACCCTGTCTCAAAAAGACAAAAACAAACAATGAAACAAAAAGTCCCACCAAGATGACAGGTAATTGACAACGGTGGCCACACTGCACACCGCTGTCTTCAGGGTAGTTGCTCAGATTACAGAGAATAGCATGTAAAATTAGTCAAAGTAAAAATTTTAGGCATTAACTGCTACCTTCAGAAAGCTGATGGAAGTGAGGGTCTGAGCGCCTGAGCTCCCCTGGGCACACACTTCCCTGGTTCTCCTCTTCCTTCCCCCCTCTTTTCTCCTCTCCCTCCTCTCCACTTCTTACCTTAGGCCCAGTCTCTTTCCCTGTTTCTACCTCCATTGTGCCTTTCGGATTTTATAAATTCTTCTGCGTTCTTACACTGAGGAGACAATGTGATGTCCACACGCCTGGCTCTGATTTATTTCAGGTGTGAGTACAGCCTCTGGTGGCATCCACTTACCTATACACTCTCAAATGATTTAAACTTGGAGTTTCTCATAGAAGAGAACGATGCAATATTAGCCTTCTGTGCCTGGCTTCTTCCACTTAGCACTGTGACCTCTAAGTCCATCCATCTTCCTCCCGTTTACTTGAACACACCCTTCTTCTCGACCTAGCAGTGCTCCATTGTCCACAAAGCCACATTCTCTTTATCCTTACATCTGCCAATGGGGACATGGCTGCCACCGTAATTCAGTTCCCATGAAGTGTGCTGTCATAAGCATAAATATTCACGCTTCCCTAGAGTATGTTGGTTTTAACTCTTTTGGGAAGGAGCTCAGAAAAGGCATGGCTGCGTCAACTGGAATCTCTATTTAGGTTCTTTTGTGTGTGTGTGTGTGTGTGTGTGTGTGTGTGTGTGTGCGTGCGTGCGTGCGCGCAGGGTCTCGCTATGCAGCTCCGACTCATAGTGATTCTCCTGTTTCCTGCCTCCCAAGTATGGGTTTGCACCACCATGCCTGGACTCCATTGCCGGCATAGTGTGACCAAGAGCAGGGCTGGCGAGGCATGCTGTGCCAGGGATCAAACCCTGGACCCTGCGCTCCCCTAGCAAGCGCTTAGTCCGCTGAGCTATACCGCCAGCCCTCTTCTGTCTAGTTTTCTCGAGGAATCTCCATGCTGATTTTCACGGTGGCTGGACCAGCCCACATTCCCGCCAACAACAGAGAAGCATTCCTTCTCGGCCCAGACGCTGCAAAGGTTTTGTTCTCTTACGTCTTTGATGCTGACCGCTTCCACCGTAGTGAGGTGGAATCTCAGTGCTGTTCTAATTTCTGATGGCCAAAGATGCTGAGCATGTTTTCATGGATTTGTACTTCTTCCTGTGAGAAATATCTACTCATTTAAATAGAATATTTTTCATGGGTTGTTTTATTGTTTTGGAGGGGGATCTAATTCTTTCGGTCAGTCCTCTCTCACAAGGACTAGCAGGCAATAATATTTTCCTATCGTTGTCTGTTTATTTTATTTTATTTGGTGATTTTCTTTGCTGGGCAGCCAATTTTAATTTGACATAATCCTGTGTTTTCAGCCGTGTTCATTGTTATTTCTTGTGCAGTTGGGACTCTGCTCAGAGTGTACTTGTTTATCCTATGTTTTCAAGAATTTTACCAATTTTGTCTTGCACATTCAATGTTTCTGCTTTCATATTTGATTCTTTGATCTGTTTTGCATTTTAGTACGGGGTGAGAGCCATAGGTTTATATTCATACTCTGAGTGCACAGCCACACTCCCCTGAACCATTCATTAACGAGGCATACACTCTTTTCCCTTTTGGCCTCTGTGTGAAAAATCAGACAGCTGAAGATGCATGGGTTGGTTTCTGCCTCCTCGATTTTATTTTATTGGCCAATAATGTGTACTTCTGTGCTATATCATGCTCTTCTTATTACTGTAACTTTGCAGTATAATGATAGCCGGGGCTGCTTCCTCTCCTCAGGATGGCTTTGATCACTTTGTGTCTCTTCTGCTTCCATATAAATTTTGAGTTTTTCTTTCCTAGTTCTGTGAAGAATGCTACTGGTATTTTGACTAGAATTGCATTAAACCTATGTATCATTTTTTGTAACATGGTCATTTTTTCAATATTGGTTCTGCCTATGTAGGAACAGGTAATCTTTCCAGAAAGGAGGAAAATTTTAAAATTGATTGTAATTAATTAATTATTTGATACGGGGTCTCACTACGCAGCCCAGACTTGATCCTCCTGTCTCAGCGTCCTCAGTACTAGGATTACAGGACTTTGGCACCAATGCCCAGTTTCCGTGGTGGGCTACGTGCTCAGGGCTAGCATGGCACGTGGTACCAAGGATCAAACATGGGTCCTTATGCCTGCCAGGCAGGTGCTTAGACCACTGAGCTATCTCCTCTGACAGAGGAAAACTTTTATATTGGAAGGTATATCTCATATCTGCAGGCCAATCGGAATGATCCCAGCAAATTGGGCTGGGTTGTCAGTAAAAGAATGAGAAGATCCCCGCGCTTGAGAGGCTGAAAACACGAGAATCACTAGGCGTCTGATCTGTGCAGTGAGACCCTCAGACCTTGTTAAAAATAATAATAATAAAAGCCAAGAATTAAAGCAAATAATCGGGAAAGCAGGGCTCTCGGGAAAAGACGGGACAAGACCCAGAGCACATGTGAGTAGGACGGCTATTGGTGGGCGTGGGAATGGCAACGGAAATGGAAATGAACCATTGCGGCAGACGGGAAGATGGGGGTGTGGATCAGCAGGTCGCTGTATGCTGTGGAAGAGCAGCAGGCCCTTTTCCTACAAGAGGAGCGTTCATAGTGAGCTCCTGTAAATGGTGCGATGGATAGCACCTCGAGAAACGTACTGCTGTTCAAGCAACCGAAGACTTGGGAATGGGTCTGAACGCCACCAGAAGGATCCAATCTCGATGGTGAGCTGGTTCTACCAATTGTCTTATGTAATCTGATTCTATTGAGACTTCAGATTTGTTGACTAAATACATGGAAATAATAAGGTTGATTTTTGAAAAATGTGTTTCTTTCCACAGTTCAAATAATCTATCCTGGAATTTACACAGTTAGTCAGAACTTGGTCTTTCTATATTTTGAAAGTCACTGAAGTATGCGACAGAATGCGCTCTCTTATGAAACTTGTTTATGTTGTCAAAAGTTAGACTTTTAAGTCTGTTGTATTCAGTTAGAACCCTGGACACGTGAAGCGCAGCTACATACAATAGTAAGCTTTAGCTTTATCATATCATTTTTTAGTGACGTTTCTTCTTCAAAGACTTTCCCTCGTGGTGCTGGAGCTTGGACTGTGTAGGAGACAGCAGGGGACGCAGGGCTGCACTGACTGCCCCTGGCTCGGAGCGCGCTCTAAAACTCAGATGGGTCTGACGTCACACACGCCCACACAACTGCAGCAGTACAGCACAGCGGCTACCGATGGTGGCATCCCGGCTCGCTCTACCTGTGCGTGTCCCTGAGGCAAGGTGTTTATTATTA
>PVJA010026021.1:0-30122 GCA_004027025.1 Myocastor coypus
AAAAAAAAAAAAAAAAAAAAAAAAAAAAAAAAAAAAAAAAAAAAAAAAAACTATCTCCCCTTAAATCATAGTTAATCTGCAACTCAAAACGCAGTCATAATTCTACCTTACATAATGTGATTATTTTGCATACAACTGAAAACACATAGCATCCTCCCTGATGTCTTAACAGGTACAGCACTGGTCAAAAGATCAAAAGTTTCCTTTGAATTTCAAAGCAAAGTCTTGCTTGTAATTCTGTGAAAATTCAAAATCTTATCACTCAGTCCCAATTTAAAATGGTATGTTATAATATTCCCATCTCTGAGTGAAAAAAAAGGGGGGTATTGTAAGAAAAAAAGGACCAAAACAAAGGCTGAAACACATCAGGGAAAATTAATTAGAGGATGTAGCTCCCTATCTAGTTCTGTGGCATGTGACTGCCACTCAGCCCTGCCCCTCTGGCCTCACTGGTTGCAGCCCATGTGAGCACTGTGGGGCTGGCTCCACTTTCTACCTGTGGCTTCCTAAGAAGACATGCTTAGTTCCTGGCTTCTTCTACTTCCTAGACTCACTGTACCTTTGGCTTCATCTCTGCAGCTTTGCACACTGGTATTTCAGGACAATATTTCTTGTCTAACCAGCTTTTAAGTGGAAGGCTCCACAACCCCTCAACTCAGCATTCTGCATAACTGAACAACTAGTGTCACATAAATGATACCAAGACGTGCTACCAGCTCAAGTAGTAATTGAGATTTTGTGGATCATAACTCTGATATGACAGTGCCATCTGAATGCCTCTGTAGTTGAGCATGGTGAAATGAATCCTACCAAAACAATTTTCTAGGCAACTACTGTGAGGAAGAGGTCCTAGTAGCTCACTTATCTAAAGACAGATTTATATTTTTCCACCCTTCAGCCTGAAATGGGTGGGGTCTTGCTGATTCGTAAGACACTCTCTTCCGGTATAAGACATCTCTTTTCTTGTTCCAGGTAAAAGAGTTCATCTATTTTCTTTATATTATTTTAAAACTTAGCTCATAATTTTGATGATCTTTTCCATTAGTTTCAATTTTCTATTTCATTTGCTTCGTATGTCTTATCTCACATACTTTGGGGGTTGGTTTGTTCTTTGATATGTAATGTAATGATACTTATTTGGGCTCTTTCTAATATATTCATTTTGTCACAAACTTCTTTCTTAGAACTGCTAATACTGTTCCCAAAACTCTTAATTTCTGTTTTTAATTGTCTCAGATATTTTTAAGTGTTCCTTTTGAAATTTTCCTTCCTCTACTTTTTGCTCAGGAAAGTATTGTTTAATTTCTACATATATGTCAATTTTTTGTTTGTCCTCTGGTTACTGACATTTAGCTACATATTTTGTGTTTGGAAAATGTACCCAATTTTATTTCAGTCTCTTTAAAACTTTTACACAATTATAATCTATAAAATCAATTCACACAGGACAATAGTTTTACCCATTCCATAGGCATGTACATTCTGATGCTACTGGATGCAGTACTTTAAATATTTGTCAGGTCCACTTGGATAAAGAGCAAAATCCAATGTTTACTTATTATTTGAATAATCTGTTAAGTTGTTGAAAGGGAGAATTGAAACCTTCTATTTCTTTTTCTTTAACAAATTTGAGTCCAAAATATTATTTGTTCATAGAGTTATTGGCAACATAAGCTCTAAAGTAATAATAATGAAAGAAATTCACAGATTGTGTTAATGTTTGTGAAATTAGGAAGAATAACATCATTGCAGTAGAGAACTTGCAGTTGGGGTCTATGATTTATTTATGTTTGCACATTTGAATATATGAAAACAACAGAATTTGGCAGGGATGTTTTCATATTTCATTTGATTAGTATATTGAAACACATATTGAGGATGATTGTAAAAGATATTTGGCTTGACTTATTTCTTTATTTAGAGGTGGAAAAGTCTACAGGGTCTTCAGGGTCTTGTGACTAGATCAGACTCATAGTGATCTGTCTCTTTACAGACTCCCAAGAGCTGCGATTACAGGCATGCACCACCACACCCAGTCTCACATGTGATCTCAGTGCTCCCCGGGGGTGTATCCAGTAGGCAGGCCCTGGGGATTGAATCTCTGGCCCTGAAGCTTGCTTGCAGGTGCCTTACTCTGCTGTGCTATTCACCCTTTGATTTCTTTTTTAATTTGACGCTATATGAGGAAATAAGGAAACTAACCAATGGGAAACAACTATCAAAATTTCTACCAATTAAAACTAGTTTTGAAATGGTTAATCATTATGAAATTTCTTTTTATTATAAAGGAAAAGGAAATGACTCTACATAAAAGTTTTGAGAGATATACAACATGTAAAGCTAATATATCATTTAGAAAATATCAGTGATATATTTAGTGATGGTGGGGAATTTTCTGTTAAAGATAAATGAAAAATGAATATCTACGTGAATATTTTCCAAACTTTAAAAAACATACTTCTTGTTTCATTGTTTTTAAAATGTATATAACATTGGTAATTTAGAGTTTTATGTGGTTAAGTTGCAAATTTATATATTATGGAAGAAGAGTTATCTGCATACAGAATATTGAGATTGCCATGAAAATGAAATTTACAGAATTTTCCTGAAGTTTTATGACAAAATGCTAAATTTTAATAGAGGCTTTGCTAATAATCATTTTTATATATCTTTATTTTATTTCTGAGTATAACAAACTAAAATTCATGCTAGCAGCAAATAAATGACAGTTCACTGTTTCATCCATTTATTCTCTTAAATATGGTGCTGAAGTTGTAAATGAATGGCTTTTCTTTTTTAATATAGTCTCCTTTTCTTTATTCCAATCTAGTAAACCATATATTATAACACTGACACCTCAGATCAGGGGATTAAAAATCAGTTATTATCTACATAAGTACGACATCTTACATGTACCAGAGCATTCCTTCGCTATGAAATTTTGCCTGTGTTTAATGTGATCATCATAAAACCTTTCAGGCCTCATTCTAAAAAAAATACATGCCAGTATGAGTTTTTCCAGGTTTGCAACAGAAACAATGTTCATAGTTATTTCCAAAAATATATCAGATCTTGTAGGGAAAAAAAAGTGGCTTAGAAGAAAATACTTCATAAACAATAATTTTATTTGTGCATCCAGTGGTTCATTCACTTTAGCTCTTAGGCATGCAGCTTGTGACCTGTGACAAACAAATGGATACTGAAAGCCTACTTATTCTATGTCACACAGAGTGATGAGACTAACTTGACATGCGCTTGTGTGAGAATCAATACATTTGTCTGACATAAAATGAGAATTACTATGCAGAATTTCTACATATCCACAGTCGTAGTGGGGATTTGTAAGTCACACACACACACACACACACACACACACACACACACACACACAATCTCTTCTTTATTTTGGAAACTGTCTTCAATTACTCATTATGATATATTTTCATGACTTCAAGGTTTGTATAAATCCTTTAAAATAGTTGAAAGCATTATTAGGATGATGCTTAAATAATTTTAGACTCACCAACTAACCTTAACCATTTTAGGTTAATATTTTAATTAAAAATAAATAACTTTTATGTAGCCAACTTTTTGTCTTTCTATGATTGGAAATGCAGTGTACAACATGAGTAATTAGGGTGTTCAAAATTATAAGTAAGTTCATTTGCTTTCCAAATGAGAAAATTAAAGCATGTTCAAAAGAATGCAATATTTCATAATAGATACTACATAATTTTATTCTTCCCCTCATGGACATAAGAAAATGTTTCTCAGCCGGGCATGGTGGTGCACGCCTGTAATCCCAGCACTCGGGAGGCTGAGGCAGGAGGATCGGTGCGAGTTTGAGACCAGCCTGGGCTACAAAAGTGAGCTCAGGACCAACCTCAACTGCATAGCCAGACCCTGTCTCAAAAAGACAAAAAAAAAAAAAAAAAAAGAAAATGTTTCTCTATACCAGCTGAAATACGTGTTGTAATTTTGTCACAATAATTTTTCACAACAAAGAATATTAGATAAAAGTATGTAAGATGTCTATATGAACTATTAGAAATTGCATGACTTTGGTGTAATGACCTGGGAAATACTCTAGCTTTAGAATTATAACGTAGTTTGATAGACAAAATGCAGTTATTTTCTACCACTGCAGTATAACACGTTGTATTTTGAAATTTGAGGGAATTTGAATATTTTTGCCTTTATTCTGGGTAAAAATTACAACTGGCAATTTAATGGAAGCTTTAAACCATTGAGTTTAGATATTCTGGAAAACTGATATGAATCTAATTGATGACATAACTGATATTGTATGAGCTCCATGGAAACAGACTCCATTCTTTCTAAAGTAATATAACAATACACATTATAATGTTATTTGCCCTAGCATTATACTTTTTATATGTATGTACTTCCTCTCTGCTCTTCCCTGAACCAGGCAAAAATTCTTTTGACTAACTTTTTCATATAAAAGAGAAAAGTTTTATAAAGTTAGCAGAGACATTCGAAACAGAAGGTATTACCTGTATTTGATGTGTTGCACTATTTTGTGTGTGAAGAGCTTAAAACTTATATGCCTAAGCATAAATGTATTTCTATTCTTGTAATTTCGAAAGCTTGTTTAAAAGAAAAATGAAAATAGCAAAGATTCAAACAACAAATATTTGGAAATCAGCTGCATAGGGTTTCTTGGCTCATGTTGTGCTCCCAAACTACTAATGATGAACCCTAAAAACTAAGAAAGACAGTGATTTTAGCAATTGTATTAATTTTTGTTGACACCATATCAAACTACCAAAAATCTAATGTGTTGTTTGTTTGTTTGTTTTCGGGACCAGGTTTCAAACTCACTACCTTGCACTTGCCAGGCAGGCACTTATGCCTCGGAGCTATCTCCCCAGCCCCAACCTAATGTATTTTTAAACATCATAGTTAGTGTAGAATTTTGACACGAATATCACTACTATCCGGAAGCTGCCACTACTGCCTCCTTTCCGTGAGGCGGAATAGGAGGATTTGTTTATTTGCTCATGCAGAGGGTGTCTGTCCCTTAATGCTGAAGTACCAAGATCGGAGATTCTTTGCTGGGGTCCGATCAGGAACAATTCCAGCTTCGTCAGATCACCTCGATTTCTTGATTTGTGGTCACGTTTTCCACTTTTAAATCAAGGGTTTGTAGTTCTATTTCTTGGGCTCCCATCTCTCCTCCAACTTCTCTTTCATCTCTCTGACATATTTGTCTCTGCTGTCTAGGAGCAATTGATTGAAAAGGTTCATTAGATTAGACTAATGAGGGTCCACTAGTGTATTTAGGATAATCTTCCCATCTCAAGGATTGTAGTCCTAATCTTATCAGAAAATTGCTTTTACCAAGTAGGCTAACATATTTCCAGGTCCTGTGAGTTGAAGTAGCAAGGTCTTTGAAGAAAGATTTTTTTTTTTTCTGATACCAGAGATTGAACTCAGGACCTTATGCTTGCCAAGCAGGCACAGAAGCTGCTGAGCTATCATCTCCCTGGCACAAGGAAAGATTATTATGCGTATTACAGCAATAATAGAGAACATTGATATGACAATCATTAGGCAACTATTTTTTAGGTGTTTTTTCTTGTAAACTAATTTAATATTTTGAGTATGCTGATGAGGCAAATATTATTAGCACCATTTTACAGGTGGTGCAGTTGAGATAGTTAGATAATTCAAGTTGCCAAAAGCCACTCACGATGGCACTAAATAATCTTCAGACAGCCATGCAGGTAACCCTAAACTCGGCATTCAAACCTACAGATGTGAGTCCACACATATCTTCTCTTCCTTTTTATTTTTCTGCCCTGCTTTGCTGAGAGTAAGACATAAGTTTTACAAGACATTAATAGATAAAAAGACTCAATCACCTCCTATAAAAATTTGTCTGAGGATTACCCTGAAATCAGCATAGTTCTTACAAGCCTAGAATTTGTAAATATATCCTAATTTTAAATTTTGAAGCCCAGGGGGACCACCCACTTGGAGCCCCCATCCCGTCCCTCTCTCAGACAGGAGCTTTCTTTCCCCCTAAAACTATGTTCTGCTCATAGAAAAATAAAAATAAATAAATTTTCAAGCAGATTAGCATCTGCATTTTTCCTAAAAATACAACAAGAACAAAACCAAGCTGTTTCATTCAAGAGTTCATTGAAAATTGGGATCTTTAATGGTGTGGGAGCTGAGTTAGGCACCTCCAGTGTCCTTCCAACAAGATATCAAAGCTATGGTTGTTTCCTGGGAAAATGGTGGCTGTCTTCTGCAAAGCTTTAGTCACGGAAAATGGAAAAAGGCCTCTAAAATCTCCGGAGCATTTGCAGTCGGCCTGCATTTTGCACTTCACACACATGTGAATACACCTCACAGCAATGACAAGAAATAAACTGGCCATGTGTTAGGGGAGAAGTTAAGTAACATTTGTTATTGTCCACAAACACACATATATTTTTATTTCATTTAGAAAGTATTTTTATGCCTATTGAAATTTGGCACTTATGCTATTATTAAATTGATATTAAAACCAGAGACATCTTTAAATAATAGCTGAAATACAAGCCAATAAAATCCAGTCATCTCAAAGTTAGGGAAGGCATATTCCACTCTTTAGCTTTTGTTACTAACAATAAAATATGCCCTAAGGCATTCCAACGTTTATCTGTAGATTGCAATAAAAACTCCATTATATACAACAGAGTACACTCCTATGAAAATCAATGAAATCAATATAACATTTAAAATATTCTTGTTTACAAATTCCCTCATGTTGTAGTGTATAACACTATATTCGCATATGTCTAGATTTTAGTCATTATTAGTAGAGTGATGTATAAATGAAAATATCTTAAAATATCAAATTTTTCATCATTTTCTTAAAGTAGTAGCTGTTAGTTGATCCTGTTGTCTTTCTACTTTTTCTTGAAATTTCCTGGCTCAATTATGAGCAAATGAAGGGTAGAATGAGAAAAAATTTTATTAAAGGTGGAAAAGAGGAAATGGTGGTGCATTAAAGGTGTTTCCATATCAATTCATGAATGCTGGAGTGCATAGGCGTTGTTAGCAAATATGACTTTCTTATAAAAACACTTACCTCCCTTTGTCTCAAAAGAAAATGCATCCACTTTTTGTCAGCCAATATACGTTTTATTCCTGAAAGATTTTCTTTTCCACACTTAGGCAAACATTTAAATGTTTACACACTGGGCAGGAGAGATAGCTCAGCAGTCTAATGTGCCTACTTATGCAAGCTTAGGCAACCGAAGGGACTGTAGTTAGATCCCTGGCACCACATATTACCAGCCCACCCCCAAGGCAGGCTGAGCGAGTCATAATATTAAAAACAAAACAAACAAGCTAAATGTTTGCACACTCCACTTGCAAAGACAGTTTTATTATTTCAAAAATATTTCATCATGAATTGCCTTAAGGTTTGTAAATACTATAATTATGTGATGTCAATGACTATATTTTTACTCATTTGATTTCTTAAGGCTATTCTGACTACCTGTCCCTTGTATCACCGTCTTAGAAGTCTGTTTGCTTTTAGCAACTATTACCAATGTTTTAAAATGTAATCATATTTTCCTTTAAAAATGGAAAATACTTTGTAGTGCTGCATTTGAAAGGAAAGGGAAATTTTTCAGGCCTTCTGATTATATGGCATGGCGGTAAATTGGCTGGAATTCCTAACTAATAGGAAAACATAAACCTTTTGGTATTTTCTGTTTCTTTCTTTCGTTAAAAAAAAATCATATTCTATGAATATGAACATCACAGAACAGAAAGGTCAAGCCATTAGCAAAAACTGAGCCCTGTAATGTTACTGTGTCTCTGCAGAAAACTGAAATGGAGCACGATGTTATTCTGAAGCTGATCTGGTGCATCACAGAGAGTGAGCAAGTGGAAATTAGAAGGTCGGATGTCTTGGGGATGGTGAAAAAGCAGCGTGGTGCCAAGGGGCCTCATGCTCTTCCTCAGGCACATCCTCTCTCTACGTGCGGTTTCCTGAAGGCAAGCTAGTTCATCATGAAAATTAAGGAAAAAAGGACCTTATAAAAAAACTACTTCAGGCCTTGGGTAAATTCTAAGAGCACTTGTTTGGAATTTAAAACAAAAGGGCTAATCCCACAGCTGTAATGGAACTGTACGCCTGTAGGCAGTTTTCTTAATTTCTAAGCTATAGTTCCACATAAAATGAGGTTTAGATCATTGCTTCTCACACAGTAAGCAGAGAAATTCCTTTCACTCCTAATGTGCAAAATACAGAATTCAGATGGGTTAATCACTCAGTTTATACTTTTGTTCCAAACCTATACTAGCTGAGTTTAACATCCTTCCATTTGGGGGAGGAGTGAGGAGGTGTACTGGGAATTGAACTCAGGACCTTGAGCTTGCCTGGTGGACACTGTGCTTCTAAGGTATTTCCAAGGCCGCTAGATTTTATCCTATGATATTAGACTATGGCAGTGTCTCCCCAAGTCATACCTTCTTTAATCTATTTCTTATAAAATATGTAGCAGAATGGATAGACAGAAAAGCCGTACCCAAAAAGGGGGAGACTAGCAAATGGAGAAAATCATGTAAACTCATCAGGAGAATAAGATTCAGGTACAGTGAGAGAGTTATTAAGCTAGAATAGGCGAACTGGGCAAGAAAGGCAGCTTCACCTGGAGCATGTTGTGAGGTGAATTAGTCTATGAATAGTTTCTTTCTTTCTTTCTTTTTTTCTTCAATTTTATTTATTTTTTTCTTGTTTCAGAACCTTTGTTTGTTTATTCACTCATCCCTATGGCCAGCTCAGCCTGCCCCGAGGGCAGGGCTGGCGCGGCATGTGGTGCCAGGGATCGAACCGCGGTCCCTGAAGCCACCCAAGCTTTCCCAAGCAGGCGCTTTAGACCACCGAGCCATCCCGCCGGGCCCCTATGAATAGTTTCTTAATAAATGATACTTGAGATTTTTAGAAAAATGACATGAATTATGTCATCTATTTAGAAAAGAGGCATTACAGTCAAAAAGAATAAAATAGCCAAAACAGAAGAGCTCTATGGAAACTATTAGACATATTCCAAGCAATAATTAACAAATCTTCAGGGTTGAAGCACAAAATATGAAGGTGAACGTTGGAATGCAAAATGATTTAAAGTCAGGGAAACACTAACTGTGGGGCCTTTACACACTAACCAAAGGAGTTGTACAGCAACAACAACATGAATGAAGCACTAGATTTGTCTAGAAAACTATTAAGGAAATAGAATAAGAAAAGATGTATTACCAAGAGCAAAAAGAATTTATGAACAGAATACACAGAATTTATTTAAGGGAAGGCTCTACAGTAGGTTCAGAGTCTCAATACTAGATCAGACTCATAGTAATCTGCCTGTTCACAGCTTCCTAAGAGCTGGGATTAAGGGTGAGCAGCACCACGCCCAGTCTCAATCGCTATCTCAGTGTGCGACGGGGCTGGGGCCAGCAGCGCACAAGATTTTTTTTTTTTTTTTTTTTTTTCTCTTTTTGAGACAGGGTCTCGCTATGCAGTTCAGGCTAGCCTTGAGATCACTTTTGTAGCCCAAGCTGGTCTCGAACTTGCACCAGTCCTCCTGCCTCAGCCTCCCGAGTGCTGGGATTACAGGCGTGAGCCACCACGCCCGGCTCAGCGCATAAGATTATTGAAGTGTAATTTTTTAAGTGTAAAACTGAAACAAATGTGAAACACGAATCATATACAGAAAACATTATATTCAACTAATTTATGTGTAAAACATTAATATTTGAGCAACTTGCTATTTACAAACAATTGTTATTCTCTGAATTATTACTAAAGGAAGTTAGGTTAAGATTAGTGGACTAGGTTTTAGAAGCTAACAATTATCAAAAAATGCTATAAGCTATACCAATTGAGTTACCTATGCTACATGATATAAATTATTTACATTTCTAATGGAAAAGTATCAACAACCTAACTTTATTGAAAAGTTTATTTGCCTAAACCTTAAATGAGATTTTGCTCCTTTGTAAAAAAATAATAATAATAATAATCTATCTTATTGGTCTTATTCTTAAATTTTGAGTAATATTTTGGGAAAATGACATCGTTAGTATTGCAGTATGCATTGTTCCTTTTTAAAGTTTATATAAAAATGTAACTAAATAGTTTAAAATATGCATATATAAATACTATTATATCCCATCCACTAGACAAAATGCCTGGCTGTTAGAAATACTTAAGAACCACATAACTTGATTATATGGTGAGCTCTCTACTTCTTTTTTTGAAGTATATCTATGTCATACCATATAATGTAATATCCTTCAGAAAGGCAATCAATTTTCCCTTAATTAGAATCACTTAGCTCACTGTGCAAATTTTCCACTAGATACATTACAGCACTGGGGTTCTGATGTTACTCTCCTACAAGGTCAGCAGATGTGTGTCAAGTGTAGCTGTCTCAACTTTGGCGCCTTTCTCCTCAGTACCTGTTACTCTTAAAGTCACAAAGAAGACTTGTGGTCTGTATAGGGTCTTCCTGGGGTGTGAACTTTCTACTCAGGAATGCAGTTTGCACCATGGTGAGCCAGGCAGAACCATCCCTGGCCGTACGTGTTCATCCTAAATTTGTTCTATAAAATAAATTCTGGGAAATCACCATTTTATCATGACCAAATGGGATACTGATGATATTTTACCCACAAAGGAGAATATTTGATACTTCTATCTCGCATCTAGTGGAATATAGGAAAATAAACATCCTTATTCAAATTCTGATGTGATTTTTCTTATCACAAATTTAGACTAGTCAACATTTTTCAAATTATGAAGAATTAACTAAACAGTATGTAAAAGAAAGCTAACAATGAGCTACGCTACACTTTTTACAATTATATTTTGACCAAATGCCTTTCAACACTAAACTGACTTATACCTAAATAATTTCAATCAGTGGGTATACTTTCACTTCTGCGTATTTATTTTCTAAGCAGTTTGACTTGAACAGTAGATTTAGATGAAAGGTAATTTTATTTACTCATAACATAATAATTGATTATTGAGTTTCTCCAAGTTCTAAGCATCTGATAGAAGACAGGCCATAATTTCAATGATCGTATAAGGAAGGGGAGGGATACAAGCAGACACTTTCACATATTAATAAACTAGAAATTTTTTTGTGGTGTTAATTGCATTGCCGAGAAATAAAACAACTCAAGATATATGTGACTGAATAGCTCTCTAAATCTGAATTTCTAGCTAAGATATATCTAACAAAATTAAGTTTAATATGAACACTGAATAGCAGAAAGCATCTTACCATGAGAAGTTAAAGGGGAAGATCACGTAAGTCCAAGAGAACAGACAATATAAAGAAGAGAATGGTCACATGTGAAAACAAAACAAATTAAAACAAAACAAAACAAAACAAAAGAAAAAAGCAAAGAAAGCCAGCATGGAAGGAGGCAGCTGCTGGTCCTGTCAATGCGGCCACATTTCCTGAGACACAAAGGTCTTCATGGGTAATTTTTTCATGTGGATAATATGTACTAAGATACAAGCTGTATCATCTGGCTTTTACAGCTGTAGTGAAAGTCAAAGTTTCCAAATTGAAAAGAACATCAGTAAAGGTGAACTTGTCTATTCTTATTTCAAAAACTACAGTGGAAGCATGCATATTTCAGATACATATATCAGAAGTAAGTCATCATGCCTAATAGGAGTGACATGTTCGATGAAAAGTAAAGAGTATAGGGGCTGCAGAGATAGCTCCATGACACAAGTGCCTGCTGGGCAAGTGCAAGGTTGTGAGTTCGAACCCCAGTCTCGCAAAAAAAAAAAAAAAAAAAGTAAAGAGTATAAGCTTATGAAATAATAAACAATTCTCTTATTAAAGTTTATAAACAATTGTGAAGCCCCACCTGAATTGCTTTCCGTAAAAGAGGAGCTATTGCCTCTGTTTTGGCTGAGCCAGACCATATTTCTATCTGCAAAGCTGGCTAGGACTTTTCCTTATCCCTTCAACTGGTATTAAGGAATGCATACCGTTCTAGATGAGGTGCAGGTGGTAGTCTTTGAAGATGGCAGGAGTGGTTCCCCAGACCCTCACCCATTGTTCCCTTGTGTGAGCCAGGGCAAGACAAAATGGGATTAAGAGCTAACACTCCATGCGGTCAACTGGATTGAGCCTTAGAATAGAGGTTATGACTTCCTGGGTTTGAAAGATTAGACATTAGAACTGAGGGGCAGCCCCCAAAATATTAGATACTATTTCAGTTGTGTTTTGCAGATTATTCTTTTTTCACATCCTACTCTTCATACCGGATAGGTAATTTCAGACCTCCTACCTAGCACAGCTCACAGCACTCTCTACTTCCTGCCATTCTTACAGTCAAATATCCTCAAGCTACTACCTCCTTCATGAATGAATAAAAGCTATATTTGAACCTGAGTCAAGGTTTTTGTTCCAAATAGCCATTGTAGTGACTAGATTTAGGTCACCTTGGATCCCAAGAGCTACAAATATGTCTTACTATCTTTATTTCTACCTTGGATTGTACTGGAAGTGGTAGAATGGAATTAACTCACTAGAATGCCTATAACTTTTCATGGGGTTACATATACAAACTTCCTGGGCCATGAAGAAGACTGGGAAGTGGTCTCTATATTTGACCCCCAACATGGAGCTCGAACCCACCATCCTGAGGTTGAGTCTCATGCTCTACTGACTAAGCTAGTTCCTTTGCTAAAAGGAGTTTGTAATACTATTAAATATCATTTTTAGACATACTTTCTGTTTATCAAACTAATGGATAGAAGTATAAGTCAAATAGTAACAGAATCTGCAGTCAAAAATTATAGTCACAGATTATGAGTCCACGTTTTCTTCAGTATTATAAGGTATCTGACACAAGGTGACTTCAAAAAAATGATTTTCAGGTTACATTTTGGTGTTTAAATGGCCAATCAACACAACACATGCTCCGGCCAGGGCCCCATCACAGATACTAGAGCAAGTAGGAGAAAGCAAGCATCGGTCTCAATCAGGAATCAGAGAAAGCAGGAGGGTCCACATGTATTACTTCTATAACAACCCTCCCAGAAGAGCCATCAGGGAGATGCAAGAGAACTACTATCGCCCCTACAGTACTAAGACCTCAATCTCTCAAAGATCCCGCGAACCCACAATACTATCACTCTAAGAGCTAAGTCTTGAGTCCATGGACCCTTACGGAACATTCACAAAGTTGTACAAAATTTTGCACAAAGTAATAAAACAGATACATTTTCACACTAATTATAAAGAATATAAGCAATTGACAATTTTGGTAACATAAAGTAACATTCTACCCGGCATTTTGTTATATGCTTTTAAATTTTACCTGACATGAACAGGAATTATTCATATCATAATGACAATTTATTGAACAAAAGATGTATTTCATTTATTCAAAACACGATCATACTTTGTAGCCCAGGCTGAAAAGAATTAAAATCTTGAATACCCGGTTTTCCTGTCTGAACCACTAAGTGCTTGGGCTAAGAACATAAGTCACCTTACCCAACTAGGATGTATTTCTTAAAACATACAAAAATGTAAAAGTAGGTTGCATATTAGGAGGTTGAATTCCTGCAGTTGTACTATAAATTTCAATTGTAAACAGTAGTTTTTGATTTCTTTCAGTATTTTGCTTTAATCTTACTATAATTTGATGGACCAAAACTTACATTCTGTTGTGCACTGCGCTTCATAAAAATTAATTAATCTATCTATCTTCTATGTTCTAGAAGTTCACTTGCTTTATATAATTTCATTAACGTATATTTTTATTTGTTATTTCAAACACACACACACATACACATGCACACACACACATACATATATTGTTTTTTTTTTTTTTTTTCAGTCAGGTGGTTTCTGTAGGTAGGAAGATCTGGCCACAATGTATTGTTTTGCATTGGCAAATATAGAGTTCATAAGTGAACTGGAAGCAGCTAGACAGTCTGAATATTGTACAATAAGTAATTTAAGTTTTTAGAAGTGATGAATGCTACATATTCTATTAAAGTTTTCTGTAGAATCACTTGAAGCTTAGAAATTGTATGATCAAATTATCCAGAATATGTTTAAACAAAGAGGTCTACTAATGAACTCACAAATGGGAGGGAGGGGGCGCTCTAAGATAATAATTGAAACTGGGTGTGGTGGTGCGCACCTGTAATCCCAACACTTGGGAAGCTGAAAACAGCAGAATCACCATGAGTCATACATAGTGAGACCCTGTAAACCCTGTCCTAAATTCGTAAAAAACAATGATCACAATGATATTGTTCTCACAGACTACCAGCTGCCTTCAATAGAGTTTAAATCAATTCCACTAAAACAGCAGAGAAGTTTGTTTTTAAAAACGAAGCATGAACCTTAAAATGTGTACAAATAGGTGTAGTCTTGGAATTTTGTCTGAGTGTGTCTAATTTTTATTTTATCAGTATCTTTTCTTTTGCTTTTAACCAGTCTACAAATTCATATGGATTGCTGGAAATCGCTTACCTTTGGAGATCAAGTCCATGTAGAATACACACTAGCATGCTGCTCTTAACACATTTTAGCATGTATTGGAGAATCTTTACAAATGGCTTTGTCACCTGTCATAATAAATCCCTAATGGACTTCCATGATGAAACCTTTCCAGATATCTAAGTAAAACAAACTATTATGAGTGCTCCCAAAATATATAAGTCAAGCAAATTGATATTGATCTGTTTCTACAGGAACATAAAAATTTGTCTGTACAGAAAATCTCATTAAAGCTGTACCAGTGCCCTTTACTGCTAATGTTATTTTTAAATGTCCTTTGTACAATACTTTTCTTTCCCATTTAATAGCTTCAAGAGTAGAAAAACCAATGCAGTTATGATACTCACTTTTAGCAAATAAAAATTACTATGTAGCAACATAGTGAACTTCATTGTCACATTTTTAGGGACTGGTAAGAAGAAATCTTTAGGGTATTAAAAAACATCAAAAATCTATAAAACATGAACTATATTTAGATTTCGGTTAAGTGGTTATTTTGTTGTTCTACAGACATAATTTTTTCTGCTCAAAATAACTTCATGCAAAGATCACGAAGCATATCAAAGAAAAGGTAAAGACAATGCATTTTGATGACAGGAATCTATTTTAAGTAATCAAACAAAACTAATGTTTTATGTCAAATCTGATTTTGAAAATCTTGCATAATGAAGAAAACTCTTGAGAAACTTCAGAAGCTGAACCTATTAATGCCTTGAAGAATACCTTTGTAATAATACCTTTCATGCATTCAAATGTTTTCTTTAGTTTTCAAGGCTAGACTATTTGTCTCATTTTGATTTTCATAACAACAAGAGCAAATCAAAAGAGCTTCTGAGTGCAGAAGATTAGCCTCGCATACAGGTAGGAGGTGATGAATCTCTTCTGCTTGGGCTACTATTACAAATAAGAAAGAACACTAAAATATCAAGCAAAAAGGCATGCGATGCACTTCCCTGGGCTCAGCCACAGTCTGTTTATGCTGTGTTACATTTACATCAGAATTCATCACTTTGGACCCCAGGAGGTAGGGGCTGCTGTGAATGTGTGCGTGTTCTGAGTTGGGAGCCTGGACATTCCACAGTGCACAGCCTCCATCTGCTCTAAATACACTCATGTAGTGCTCAATCTCATGTGACAAAAGGTCTTGGGGAATGGCAAGGTACTGACAGCAATTCTACCTTTGCAAACTGTGTAGTCTTTTGGTTATGGATTGATTGTATGCATTAACTATAGATCCACAGAGTTTAGTGAAGTGTGTGGTATGGAAAGAATTTTATTAATGTATTCAACATAGTTCTGGAATCATTAGCGATAGCCATTAGACAAGAGAGATAAATAAAACAAATAAAAATAGGTAAAGAATTTAAAATATTATTATTGCAGATGCCACGATAATCTACCTGGAAGACCCAATACACTCCACCAAGAAGTTACTAGAATTAATACACAAATTTAGTAGTGTAACAGGACACAATGTCAGCACACAAAAGTCAATAGCATTCCTCTACACAGATAACAAACAGACTGAGAGAAATTGGAGAAACAATACCTTTTATGGTAGCACTGAAGAAAATGAAATATTAGGAATTAACCTAACTAAAGAAGTAAAAGACCTTTTCAATGAAAACTACACAAAGAGGTCCTAGAGGATTTGAGAAAATGGGAAGATATCCCCTGCTCATGGGTAGGAAGAACCAACATTGTGAAGATGGCTATACTCTCTAAACTGTTATATATATTCAGTGTAATTCCTACCAAATACCATCAACATATCTCATTGACGTGGAGAAAGCATTCTTAAAGTTTATCTGGAACAAGCCGGGCGTGGTGGCGCATGCCTGTAATCTCAGCACTCGGGAGGCTGAGGCAGGAGGATTGGTATGAGTTCAAGACCAGCCTGAGCTACAAAAGTGAGCTCAAGGCCGTCCTGAACTGCATAACGAATCCCTGTCTCAAAAAGACAAGAAAAAAAAATTATCTGGAACCAGAAAAGACCTAAAATTGCAAAGACAATCCTAGGCAACAAAGACAGTGCAGGAGGCATTATAATTCCTGGCCCAAAGTTATAGTGCAAATCTGCAGTGGCATAATCAGCATGATATTGGCAAAAACAAATAGACCTGAGGATCAGTGGAATAGATTAGAAGATGCAGAAACAAATGCAAACACACTGAGCCACCTCATTTTTTAATAAGGGGCCAACCATGTTTACTGGAAGAAAGATAGCCTCTTTAACCAATGGGGTTGAAAAAGTTGACTCTCTACATGCCAAAAACCAAAAGCTGAACCAGGTCTATCACAAGGCCCTAAACTAAAGTCAGAATGGATTGAAGATCTAATATTAAAAGAGAAACATTAAATTTCCTGGAAGAAAAAGTGAAAGAAAATTTTGAAAACATCGTGGTAGCCAATGAGTTTATGGGCAAAAAATCAAAATGTATGTTTAACACTTGAAACAATCAACAACTGGGACCTTCTTGTGTAAGAATTTTTTGCATATCAAAAGAATGTACCAACAGAGTAAAAACACAACAGAGTAAAAACACTAGACCTGGCAATCTGATTCAATCTAACTGTCCTCCTACTGGAAATTTTCTCAGAGGAACTAAAAACATCCTAGCATAGTATTATCAGTGCACCTGTGTTCGTAGCAGCACAATTTGTAATAGCTAAAACTTTGAAACAACCAAAATGCCTATCATCTGAAGAATGGTTCAAAAAGATATGGTATTTTTATGCAATGGAATATTACTCAGCTATAAAGAATGACAAAGTAGAAGACTGCACATATAATGGATGTATATATAAGAACATATATAATGAACATATATAATGAACATATAGTAAGTGGAGTAATTCACACCTACATGTCTAAATATCGTATAATCTTCCTCGTGTAACAACTCATAAGAAGAAATAAAAATAGAGAGGCATAACACAGCTGAAAGGAAATCAATGACTTAAGGGGAGAGAAAGTATAGTAGTAACATTAATGAATACTAATGTTACTACTATACTTTCTTTCTCAAGTAAATGGTTGGTTTACACGAAAACAAAAAGAGGGTATTAAAAAAGAGTAAGAGACTAGGACAAATGTCATAGGATTGATAGGCTACAAGTGTGTGTATGATTAGATTTCTAAATTTCTGTGTAAAAATGTGTTACTACTTTTATCTCATTCTATAGAGACTTATTAGAATATCATTGATAGAAAATACCAATTCCAAGTCAAGTCTAAGTTGTTTGATACTCAAAAAGATAGTGATGTTAAGCTGAAGTATCTATGTTATAGAGTAAAAGTATCACAAAGCTTTTCTTCTGGAGGGTTAAGAATATATGTTTACAACCTAGGCCAGCAACCTCATGGAAAGGAGAACAGAGGTTACCAGGGGCTGGCACAGGGTGAGAGATTCATGAGAGTTCTTACCTAATGGCTACAGAGTTTCAGTTTGGGACAATGGAAACTTTTGGAACTAGATAATAACAATCATTACTTAACTCTATGAAAATATTCAATACCACAGTTTTACTGTATATTTAAAAATGATTAAAACGGCAAAGTTCAGATATATTTGATACAATAAAAATTTCAAATCATTTAAGAAGAAAAAAAGAATATAAGTTTACAGACCAAAACTGGAAGAAAAACAAGGGCTACAAGAACAGTCAATATTTTGGCCATAGTCCTTCTAGGTCAGTGAGGCCTCTGGAGAAGAGAACCTGTGCTGTAGCATCCCATAACTCAGTAGTTTCCCAAATTTTCTGTTCAGAGAGATTATGGGGCTACAGAGGAAAGGCACTGAAGATGTATAATGTTCCTAAGAAGAGTCACCTAGAGAGAAAATATTCTCTCATGCTTTCACAGAGAGCAAACTGGTCAAGCAATGGCTGTGACTCATCCAGATAGCTGACACTGACAATAGTTCTGCAAAACACTGTACATGGTTTCAAAGTTAATCCCGAGGGTATTTGACTGACCTTCCCTAAGAGATACAAAAGTTACATGTTTTGTTATGCAAGTCTTGCTTTAACTTGCCCTTAAGCACCCAGCAGAGATTTGCCATCTCACTAGGTGATCAAAGGTGTGGGAGTTCTGCTTTTCTTCATATGACCATTAATCCTACTACTTCAAGTTCTCACCCCATGAAATCCAGTTGCCTCCAAAGGTCTCCACCTCCCAATATCATCACAATGAATGTTGAATTCCAGCAAATGAATTTGGTGGGAGGAAGAGCACAGGGCATTAGTCTGTTACTCTATATGACACTCTCTCTTTCAGTATTTATTTGCCACAAATACATTAGTGAAATGCTTTTCTATAGCAGTGAAGGACTTGATGAATCCAGTTTCCTGGCTTTGCGTGCTTACATTTGCTCTCAGTTCTCAAGCCTCTCCCTCTATATTTCCCATTTTCCTACCCTTCCTTCAACCCTCTGCCCTTTCTTATCAACAAAGCTTTGCTTTTATTTACTCCCTATTTTCTCCCTCCCACTCGTGTCCCCTCATGCTCAGGTATTCTCTTCCTATTGATAATATCTAATATACATTTTGGTCCTTATTTACACTTTCACTTTTTGAGACCAGAGAAACAATACAATAGTTACACACATATGTTCAGTTCATTCCACATGAAAGTACGGACTAATATTTTCATTTATCTAGAAATATCTTAAGCACAATCTTCTTTATGGCTGAGTACTACTTCACTGTATTAAATAATATCCTCTTTAGCCCTTAGATAAACAATAGGAGTTTGCATTATTTCCAAGATTGATTATTATAAACCACTGATGTAAACATGGGTGTGGTACATCAGTGAGGTATGATCAGAATTCTTTTTTCTTTCTATATCCATTATTTTTTCTCCCTTCTTCAGGTTATTTTCCTCTGACCTTCAGCAATTTTCCTGTGTCCTGTTCCTCTGCTGTGAAGCTTCTTTTGGGCAACAGCTAATTGGAAGAAAGGCATAGTTCAGAGATGTCTGTGAGCCAGCACGAAGCTCTCTGGGTTGGAACTGTATCAGGCATCGTGCCTGCCAACGGTGGAAACATGCCACAAGTAGAGTTTTCCCTCTGCTCCCCCAAGTCTTTGATTATTTCAAAGTAATGAAAATGTTTCATCAAATTTCCTCATAAACATTATAGTTAGGTTTTCCTCAGGTTTATATACTTTAACTAAGCTCGTTATATTGTGAAAAAAGGACCAATACTAATTTTTCATGTTTATACCATTTTGTTGTTGTTGTTGTTGTTGTTTTGGTCTCAGTTGTTTGAAAAAAATATTCCTTTCTCGTGGATTTTCCCATCATTATTTTCTATCAGATGGATTTAGAATTTTGAGTCTACTTATAGATTTTCCTCTTCATCTGATCTGTTTTACCATGCTTTCCCCCGAAGTTCAGTGTATTTCGTACTTTTTAGGGTGGATATTATGGATCTTTTGGGGGTTATTGTGTAAAATATATTGTATTTTGGTTGTGTTTTTATTCTGCCACAGTAGATTTCTTCAAAACATCATTATTTTCTGATTTTTCTATGTAAATTTCATCAGTTTTTTTGTTTTCCATCTCATTAAATTCACTCTAACACTAATTTTTTTAAGCAATACAAGTTGAGTATGCTAACTATTTTCCTGATAAGCAAAGATATAGATAACTGACTTTAATTTATATTGAAATATAATATATAAAAAACTATTCTAACACTACTATAACAGTGTTAAAATTACTTTAATATTTTATTCTAACACAGCATTGTCTATGTATTTCAAAATTCATTTAACCTCATATTCGATAATTTTATTTGTAACCCATGCTCTCTAACACTAATTTTTTTAAGCAATGCAAGTTGAGCATGCTATTTTCCTGATAAGAAAAGATATAGATAACTGACTTTAATTTATATTGAATATAATATATAAAATACTATTCGAACGTTAATATAACAGTGTTAGAATTATTGTAACATTTTATTCTAACACTGCAGTGTCTATGTATTTCAAAATCCATTCAACCTCATATTTGATAATTTTATTTTTAACCCATGCTCATGCTCAGGAATATGTTTTTAAAAATTTAGGAGCTGGGTATAGAGCTCAATGTCTCAAATACCTGCCTAGAGAGCACAGGGTCCTGAATTCAAGCCTTTATACTGCAAAAATACATAAAAATAACTAAATAAGAATAAAATTTCAGAACTTTCCAATACTTTTATTTTTACAAGGTGCCTATTTATTTCGTTGTGATTGGAGACCACAATAGCATTAAAATTTATTCATGAAATGTCCGTGAAAAGAAATTTATTTTCCAATTACTTAAATCATGTTAGATAAAGGTTTTTAGTTGTGACGTGGTATGTGGCATTTTTGCCCAGTTATTTTATGAAATACTATTTCAATTATAATAAAAGCTTTATCCATGAGCACCTGTTATGGCTTATACCAAGGAGTTCCCCCTAAAACCTCCTGTGGTCCTATGTGGGGAAATGCAAAGGTGGGTGGATGAGGTTACGGGATCTTGGGTTGAATAATATGATGCTGGGATTAAGAGACTTTGCTGGGATTAAGGTTGCTCTGCCCTGGGTGGGGGTGACACCATCTAAAAGGTGGGTAGATGGGATGAGAGGTGAAGGGAGAGAGCCAAGCTGCTCTGCTACTTTGTTATTCTGCTGCTCTTTGTTGTGCTGTCTCCTGCCTGCTTGCCAGTGCAGCGCTCCTGTCAGAGGCATCAGATCCACAGTGTGGACTAAAATCTGCACAAACTGTGAGGTGGAATAACTCTTTCCTCCTTTACTTTGGGTGGTGGGAATTTGTATATCATCCATGAGAAAAGTAGCTAAGACAGTTATTGATCATCTCCCTGCACCGCTGTTCACTTTTAATGTATTTTTTAAAAATTGATGACTACATATATTTGATACTGTCCTGATAAAATGATCCTGCATTGTGGAGACATCCCTCATGTGTGTCTAAGTTATTTTTTATGATTCTGGTAAATGTGCTCTAGTTGTATTGCATTTACTTTCAGTTCATAGTTCTAAATGTTTAGTTTATATTCTCCAGCTGTCTCATAACACATAGTTATTTTCACTTCAGCTGATAATCTGTACCTATTAAATAGGGTATAATGAATTTGCAATATATATATATATATATATATATATATATATATATATATATACACATATAGTGAGTATAGAGAGATATAACTCTTCCTTATTAATTGCTTTCTACTTCCCAGTTTTTCTTGTTATGTTTTATTTTGAGTTGTCAATAATTTTACAGGCTAATTGAAATTTCCCTTCTTAGTTTATATAGTGAGTGTGTGCATGCATACTATTGTGTGTGTATGTGTGTGTGTGTGTGTGCATGTGAATGTATAGTACGTGGTGTTTATCTGTTCAACAGTTGCTCTAGTAGCATGTTTTCTCATTGTCAATATTTTCACTTAATTCCTAGTACTTTGGTGTTGTGTGGGTGGGGCTATGGGTCACAGATCTAGCAGCATCTTTGACCTCTGCCCTCTAGAGGTATCAATTTCTTGCTCTTCTAACTGACAGGATGACAATGAGCCATTTAAGCCCCACATTCTGTGTCACATTACAATAGCACCACCTTGTAAAGAATGGTGAGGGCAACACAGCTCGCGTTGTGTGTTTCATTCATTCAAGGATCACAGGGATACATTCTGCTTTCTGTTGTCTAAAGCATTTCCCCCTATGTTAACCAGTTTTAACGTTATTTTCAGCAGGTAAGCTTGTATAATAATAGGAGGAAAAGTCAAAAGATCTATGTCAATATTGAGCTTAATGTTTTTCTCCTTGCTTTTTTAGGGATAACTGAATATATTATTTAGGCATTCATGGTCAAACTACACACTAGAATGCAGAAAAATTGAAAAAAAGATAGGCTTCATATAAAAAGCAATTCAGTTTTTACTTGTGAAAATCTTGAGATAGTTTTATCACATAGACCCACAACATTTGCTTTAAATCCACTGAAAATCATTTGTTATGAAAAATACTACAGTTTTAATCCAGTATGATACTGGCAGTTGGTTTTGCATAGATTGTTTTTGTCAGATTGAGATAATGATCACCTTTTCCAGTTTTCTGTAGTGCTTTGACATGAATGGGTGTTGAACATTGTCAAATGCTTTTGCTGCACCTATTGAGACCATAATGTGGTTTTTGTCCTTAGCTCTTTTGATATGGTGTGCTACATTTATCGATTTGTGTATGTCTAACCATCTCTGTATCCTTGGAGTAAGTCCAACTTCATCATGGTGCATAATTTTCTTAATGATTTGCTGCTTTCTGTTTGTCAGTATCTTTTTTCTTTCCTTTTTGTCTTTTTTGAGACAGGATCTCACTATCAGTTCAGGCTGTCCCTGAGCTCCCTTTTGTAGCCCAGGTTAGTCTCGAACTCACACCGATCTCCTTGCCTGAGCATCCCAAGTGCTGGGATTATAGGTGTGTGCCACCACACCTGACCTTGGCAATATCTTATTGAGAATTTTCTTGTATTGGTTAGACAGATTGTCCTGTAGTTCTCTCTTGTTGTAGAATTCATCTGTGGTTTGGCATCAGGGTAATGCTTGCTTCCAGGAATGAATGTGTAAGTATTGCTTCCTTTTCAATTTCACTAAATAGAAGAGTAATGGTATTAAATTTCTAAATGTCTTGTGGGATCCAAAAGTGATTCCCTTCAGGCCCAAATTTCTTTGTTAGTAGTCTTTAAGTTATACATTCAATTTTATTAACTGATGTTAGTTTATTTATAACTTTTATATCTTCTTGATTCAACTTTTGTAATTCATCTGCATAAGGAATCTACCCATTTCTCCTGTTTTCCATCTTGTAGGAATATAGGTTCTCAAAGTAGGCTTTAATGAATTTCTAGGTTTCTGCAAGATGTTCTCTGATTTCATCATTTTCACTTCACATGGATTTGAGTCTTCCTTTTTCTTCTTTTGATAAGATTAATTAAAGGATTTTCAATTTTATCAAGTTTATATAATATTTTATACTTTAATAATTTTGGTGAGAGAGAATTAACAATGAGACATTTTCCAAACAGGTTAGTAGGACAGTTACAGTAATTAATACATTGCATATTGTTGTCTTTGTAATAGTTATTGAGAGTACAAGATGCAGACATGATGTCTAAGTACTATTAGTACAAATCTTTATTCCTGTTCAACTAAGAGAAAATAGCTATAGAAAAAAGACAAGGATGTCCAATGTCACCACTGTTTTTAATATCGTTCTAGAAACATTAGCCAGAGCAATTAGGCAAGAGAAAGAAATGAAAGAAACATGGTTAGGAAACGAAAAAGGTAAATCATCACTGTTTGTGGATAACACGATACTCCATGTATAGCACTCTAAGAAGCCACCACAAAGATTTCTAGATTTAATAGCTAAGTTCCCTAGCATAGCTAGAAACAAAGTCAACACTCAAAAATCAGTAGCATTCCTATACATAAATAACAGACTCACTAGGAGAGAAAAATTATGGAAAGAACACCTTTCATGAGGGTATCCAAAAAAAAAAAGAAATATCTAGGAATTAATCTAGCAATATAAGTGGCAGGCCTTTACATTGAAAATGGCAGAATGTGAAAAAAAAGATCAGAAAGGATATCATAAAATGCAAAACTATCCCTTGCTCTTGAGTAGGAAGAATCAATATAATGAAAATGAACATACTTCCAAAATTTCTATACTCACCAAAATAGCTCAGTATAGTCTGATTGTCCATAATAGGAGAGGTTATCAGTTGGCAACTGTCAGAAGTGTTTGACTTGAGCCTTTTACAGCTAAACATATTAATATGGCTTTGCTTTTTATACCTGATGGTTAGACATTTCTGCTACATGGTTAAGACCAAGTTAAAACAAGACCTATATAACAAAACATGTTACTTTTGTATCTGACAAGGTCAGCCAAATCCCCTCAGGATTTACCTGAAGCCATATACAGCATTATACAGCATTTTGTAAAACTCTGTGAAAGCCCATCCCGCTGGCAAGGCCAGCAGGACACACTAGTGTTTGAACCCAGACCAATACCTCTGCCTGAGCATACACTTTAATCCTCTGAGCTATTAGGCTGACCCAAAAATTGAGAAAGATTTTTTTTAAAGGTTCAAGCCACCTTAAGGAAAGTCTGATAAGGCACTTGGAGTTAGGGATCGAGCCACTATGCTCTATGCCTGACTGGGATTGTCTGGGCAGTTGCTTAAACAGCTGAGCTAACCCACAAGCCCCCTGCACTTATTCTCTTATGTTATGAGTCCTCACCGATATTGAAGAGGCATGGCCAAAATATTGATTATTCTCATAATCCTTTTGTTTGTCTAATTTTGGGGCTGAAAACTTTAGCTGTTAAACATCCAGAAGCGAAGCTTAATGATATTATTACTCAGTTTCAGAGGCAGTTGAGCTTAACATCATTACCTGCTTAAATATTGATCTCCTTAGACATAACGTGAGGGCCGGCAGTACAGCTCAGTAGACTAAGTGCTTGCTTAGGGAAGGACAGGGACCAGGGTTCAGTTCCTGGCCCTGCCTGTCACATCGGCCCCACCCTGGACTGCAGTAGGCGGTGATGCCCGGTGTGGTGGTGCATGCTTGTGGTCCCAGCACTTGGGAGGCAGAAAACAGGAAGATCACCTGCATAGTGAGACCCTGTTAAAAAAAAAAAACAAAAAAAAAAAAAATGAAACTGCTATATTTCATCAAGCATGGGCATTCCAAACTTTAGATCTCTACAGAATGTGAAAAAATCAATTGCACATTTTTACACTGAAATTTAGAAGTCAAACCACATGCAAAACTATAGCAGGACAATCCCATGACTTTTCTTTATTGTCTCCTGTTTTCTTTCATTATCTATTTAAAAAATACTTTAAGGAGAGTATAGCAAAATTGGTATGACATTAGAAGCGGTATGCAAATCCCAGCACTCGGGAGGCTGAGGCAGGAGGATCCGTGCGAGTTCGAGACCAGCCTGGGCTACAAAACTGAGCTCAAGGCCAGCCTGAACTGCATAGTGAGACCCTGTCTCAAAAAGGAAAAAAAAAAAAAAAAAAGAAGCAGTATGCAATTAGATCATCAAAATGACAAGTATGTTCAAGCATAGTTTTAGTATTACATATTGCTGTCTTCAATGTAGTTGCTTAGTTCACAATTATCAGCATATAGAGTGAGGCAGGGTGAGAATTTTACCCATTAACCGCTGTTTTCAAAAGCCTGATGGAGATCCTTAAGAACTTTCCCTTACCACCTTGTTTAAACAAATGTATGCTTTATCCCTTGCTGTATTTCCCAACTTTTCTCCTTTCTCTCCCTTGTTTAACTTTACATTCTCACTTTCAAATTATTTTTTTTCTTCTTTTAAGTTCTTACACTAGGGGTACAATAAGATATTAACACATGTAGGTCTGCTTTAGTTCACTTATGATTATATCTTCAAGTTGCATCCACTTATATATGAAGGCTTTGAAATTATTATTCTTTATAGTTGAGTAGTACTCCATTGTATAAAACAACACATCTTTTTCATTCATTCCTCAAGTAGTTATAGTCTTTAGAATGGTTCAAGTATGAAAATGTCCTTTAAAGAGTTCTCTAAATACACATTCTCTGACTACAGTGGAACTCTCATCTCTGAAAAAACAAAACAAAAAAGGGGATATGTTGGGAGCCAAGAAGCTAGGAAAGTAATCAAATATAAAAGGTGCAACTTGGCCCAGTGCCTAAAGCAAACAAGCTACCTCATCCCTAAGAGGAATATTGTGTCTAGTTAGGGTTTGCTATCAGTTGCTAGTCAACCTAGTATCATGTGTTACTAACTTTACAAAAGTGTAAAGGACAGTTTTGTTATTAAAAAAGAGAAATATATATATATATATATATATATATATACATATATACATATGTATATATATATATATTCCTCTGAATAACTAATATGAAGACAATAATATACAATGTATTGATTATTGCAAGTGTCTTAATGACCTGTATTAAAACTGTTTCATGCTATAACTTTCTCTGTAAGATTAATATAAATAAATAAATAAATAAGTGAATAAAAGTTACTATACCAATTTAGTGCAATCTTAGTCAAACTACAGTACTGTGTCTTACAGAATTAGAGAAAAGAATCCTAAAATTTATTTAGAAACTAAAGAAACTCAGAATAACTAAAGCAACTGTGGTCAACAAACACAAAGCAGGATGCATCACAACACTTGAGTTGAAATTATTACACAAAATGAATGTGATAAAAACAGCATTGCCTTGGCAAAAATAAACAAGCAAATGGAACAGAATAGGAGTATAATGATATAGTCACAGAAATACACTGGAGGAAATTTGTGTTCGTCTGTAGTTGTATTGGACATCCATTTTTCTGGAGGGATAAAATAAAACAGTCTAGGCATTTTCAAATTTCAGTTTAAGGATCTAGGTGTAAAAAATTCGTTCAAGTATTTATTTGTTCATATTGATAATTTTATTGACATCCATCTGCAGGGGTTAATGTACACAAGTGAAGCTTGACAGAAAAAATAATCTCTATTCTGTAGCCCGGTAGGACAACTGTTCTTGAAAACAGTTACCTGCATAATTCAAACTTTCTAGAACAGAATTTTGAAATTCACAATGCAAAGAAATGATAAATGCTTGAGCTGATGGAGATGCCAATTACCTGGATTAAATATTGTATGCATATATTGAAATGTCATGCTATGCTCCACATACACTTATTTGTTCATTAAAGTAAATCAATTATAATATTCATGATGGTTAATACATATATAGTGCTCACCAGGTGAGACTTACTTATATTAACTACGATAACTTGTATAAAAAATCTGTGAAATATGACTATTTCCCTCCTTCCTAAGATAAGAAAGTAAGGTCTTACTACTCTACTCATAGCTACAGAGCTAGAATCTCCATAAAATTTTGATTCCATTAAAAATAGTGTGCTGTTGATTGTCTCATTTTCTGGATATTTTTGAATTTTGTTTTAAGAATGTATGAACTAAATCCCTGTCTCGACTTTGTATTGTTTTTTTTTATAATTAACACCTTGTTAACTGTGGACAGGTGTTTCCCAATGGGAGACTGAACTCCAGTCAGGTGCTAATGAAAAAAAAACAAGAATGTTAGGCTAATAAGATACAGGAAAATTGTCATGTATCTGAAATAGCTCTCTAAATTAGCTTGTTCTGTCAGGAGAGAAATGTATGTTTTAAAATCATTTCCCATTTTCTGCCAACTTTTAAGAACATTCTGTTATTCATTTTCTTCATAGTTTACGAGAATTTGATGATCTGATTGACATAAATACAGCATTGATCATTGATTTTATATGAAAATGTGTGGTTTAGGAACACTTCTGTGAATACTCATTGCCAAATAATTTATTTTAGAGTCAAAATGTGATACTATGAGCAACCATGCAGGCTGAAGTTACGTATATCAACATTATTTATGGAAGAGCAAACAACTCCTTAAAAAGCTAAGGTGCTGCATCAATCTGATAGTCATATAGCTATATAATACAGTATGATCTGCAGGGAAGTTAAGTTCATGCATATATTCATCATTTTATACAAAATGTTGTGGTGGTATTTCCTTTGATAGATCCAAATACCACTATACATATTAGAAGGACATTGTTAGGCTCCTTTTTACAGAGATAATTGTAGAAGCTATAATACTATTCATAAAGTAATTAGATTAGGACACTTAGTATCATCTCTCTCTCTCTCTCTCTCTCTTTCTCTCTCTCTCTTTCTATTTTTTTTTTGTCTCCATGACTGGGGATTGAATTCAGGTCCTTGCATTTGCTGTGCAAGCGCTTATTCTACTGAGCTATCTCCCTAAACTCTAGGACACTTAATATCTGTATCTATAAACTATAACTATAAACTCATATTGCTTATTATTATATCTGTGAGGTTAAAACATTTTGTACAAAATATTAACCACTTCTTTGGACCATAAAATGAATTATTTATTTCTTTTGCTTATGGTAGAAAATAAACTCATAAAATATGTTTAAAAATTGTGTAGCCCCGTATGAAAATGAAGCTGTAACTTAATGTTTCAAGAGACAAATGAAATTGCAAGTTTCATATTCAGGCTTTTGTGCACAGGTATACACTGAAAGAAACCAGAGATCTTATAAAATTTAAACTTTAAATTAAGCATAAGGGAAGTAATATGCAAGTAACAAAAAATACTTCACACTATAAAGAAATTAAACATGGTAGATGTCAATGAAAATATTTATACATGGACAAATACTTGAATGACTTTAGCTTTAGTATTTTTTAAAAGCTAGGTCTTTCACTTGTTTGAAATTTGAAAATGCTTTGAGATTGGTTTATCCTATCCCCAGAAAAGATGCCAAATACAATTAAAGACAAACACAAATTTCATCCAGCGTATTGCTATGACATTATCACATTCTAGAACCATTAAAATGGCATAGTTGGAAAACATAAAATCAATTACTACCAATGAAGTGAAATTCTAATCCCTTATTTTTTTAAATTACTGATCCCAAAATACATAATTTTACTTATAATTTATAATTTGAGTGTGATATGTAATTAACACATTTAAGTATAATGTATATTACAGACATATTTTGCATTATGAAAAGGTAAACTCTGTTCTTTTTTCACTTATTTGTAACATGTCTTTGCTTGCAGTGCTGCCTCAGTTTACAATCTTAATTTTTTTTACTGTTTGGGGACAAAATAACTGTGCTTATATTTGGGGAAGATGGCTATGGTCATGGCTGTCACCTGATGTATCGTGAACAGAAGCAAAATATTACTGAACATTATTATCTGCCAACCAAATAATTTTTCCCATACTTAAAGGTCTGTTAGACTCTCAAAATTAATTCAGTGACTTTGCAGTTTCTCAATGGTATGTATTAGTTTTATAATTTGAGAAATATCATAGAAATACATCAATGGAAGGGCCAAGGTTATAGCACAGTAGGATGGTGCCTGCCTGGCAAGTGCCAGGTCTTGAGATCAGTTCCTACTCCTCTACTCCAAAAGAAACTATGTCAATGGAGTTATATGAGTTTGCTGGCAAATCAAATAGCAGTTAATGTGTACATTGTTAATTGCAGGATTTTTGACTTTTATGATACATTTATTATTAATATTTGATGCATTCTGACTTAGGTGCAAAGTTAAAAATGAGATGGGGTCGCTATGGTATGAAGTGAAATAAACCAGACCTATATGTGTAAATACCGTATAGTCTCCCTAATATAAGAACTTTAAAGAAGAAAACAAGAACTTAAGGACATAACACAGCTCAATGTGTTATGGATTAAACAACGAAGTGACTGGAAGCAGACAAAGCAGAAAACATCAATAGCAAAACCATACACTTATGTACACAGGATGAATCAGATATTGGTCTCAAGAACCTTCAAAAGGTTCAGCATATTGATTATAGCACAATGTAACGCTAAAATTATGTTTGGAATACATGTCACTCTT
>PVJA010026022.1:0-30107 GCA_004027025.1 Myocastor coypus
TATACTCAGTACCCACATTAGTGCCCATGAATATATTATATGAAAAATTCCTAATTTAATAAAGCCAAAACCTCTTATTTGTTATCAATTATCTGTGAGTAAAAAGAAATTGATATGCTTTAAAGTAAGTAATAATGTTAGGATCAGATTGGTCAGTACCCTGAGGGATGGCTTGGCCAGGCATGCGTGTAATCCTACCACACTAGAACACTGAAGCAGGAGGATCACAAGCTTAAGCTCAACTATTTCAAATAAAAATTAGAGAAAAACTGGGGATGTCACTCAGTGACAATGTCCTGGGTTCAATCCCCAGGATTACAAATCTATAATAATAATAATAATAATAATAATAATAAATATATAAAAGTTAATATTATAGTAATTTTTACTAGAACCAGGTATTGGTGTTCATTCAATAAATATTTATTGAGCACCCACTATGTTGAAGGCACTGAATGAGGTTCTGCAAATGCCACAGCAACCAGGTAAATACAGTCTTCAGCCTTTGAAACACACAGGCCAGCAAAATCATATTTCAACTTCTCCCCAAGCCATGAAACAACTCTGGATTTTGATTTGTTGTCTCTAAGATATGGATGAGGCTACATTTCCTACCTGAGAATCATGGACACAAAGTGAGGACCTCTTCCAGCACCCCTCGTACTCCAAATCCCATCTATCACACCCTTTATCATCTCACCTGGATGCTCGCCTCCTCTCACCACGTACATCTCTCTCTGGTTCACTCAGTCCCCTGCCTCACATGTCCACAGGATCAGACACAACCAATTCACAGTTGCTTCATCTGTAAACTTCAAATTAAATATCATGTATGTAGCTTTGCACCCTTTGAGAAAGGCGGAGTTGGGGCTGCTGTCACCTTTGGAGACACACACACACACACACAACACACACACACACACACACACACACACACACACACACACACACAGAACTTCCATACAGATCCCAAAACCCTTTCTTCCTACACCGAAAATAAACTCCATCAGATCTGGGGCTCACCCAGCTGAATGTGGACAAAGCAGCAGTCACCAAATGACATGGAAAGCTCTAGTGGCACACCCAACAGAGTTGCTATGCTAATCTCACATCATCCTGTCACTGTCACAACGATGTATCCCTTAAAAGACCCACAGTCACTTGGGCTCTTTTGTAAGGGAGAGAGACGTGGGAGGCAATCTTTCGTTGAGAGAACTGAAGCCTCTCACTGCTGTAATTTTGAGCGATGGGAATGAGGGACAAGAGGGTGGGCGTCCTTGATAGGGAGGCTGTCACGAAACAGATAAACAGGAAGACGGGCTAAATCATATTCTGAGAAGTAAACGGAGAGCAACGATGCCCCTGACAGAGTTGCACCATGCCACCTGTCACAGGACAGACTCAGACCCCTGTCCCAACTCCTGTTTTTGACCAAGACTAGGTGCTCAGTTGCTCTATCATGAATTCCTGGTGAGACACTTAGCATGTGTCAGGTACTACGATGTACTGTAATGCCACAGCAGGTATAGAAGGTGCCGATAAAAGAGAAAATGGACTCATGAGAAATAGACATTGAGGCTGGAGATGCAGAGTGCCACAGCATTTGCCTACTATGGCCGTGGGTCCCATCCCCAGAACTACAGATACACAAAGAGACAGAGAAACAGACAGACAGACAGACAGACAGACAGACAGACAGACACTCTCAATACAAAATGTACAGAAAGGTTAAAATAGGATAACAAATTCAACCCACACATTTGGAAGCAATGTATAGAATACAAATTTAAAAAATAATTAATTTACAATCTAGGAAAAAAAAACACCCAACCCAAATTTGAAGGACTTTGTTGTTGCTGGGTAAGCACCATGGATGGTGAGGAGAAGCTGGGAACTCCCTGCCAGTGTAGTGAAGAGAAAGTATTTCTATGAACCAGGGCATGTCCTATCCTCTTGCTGTAAAAGCCATGATGGTCTGTACCCTGTGAAGTACAAGAGACGGGACCTTTTACCTCCTGTGCCATAGAGCCTGGGCATCCTTCCTCATGACCAGCCTGTGTAGGCTCTACACATAGATGCCAGCTAGGTGATCTTCCCAGCCATTCCTTTTATTCTATCCCAGTAATAGATCAGAGATCAAAATGCAGTAGGGTCCAGCTGTTGCCTTCCAAATGACTCTCTAGGTAATTGAAGGCTGTCACTCTCCAAGGTGTCTGTGAGTTGTTCAGAGACAGCCAAACATTAGATTTTTAACATTACACTTTACGTCTTGGCTGGCCTATAAAAGATGTCAAGCTTCAGAGTACAAAGTTGTACACCTTTGGTTTTGAAGGTTAGCATAATGACTATTTCCTACTGTGGGTCTTGCTCTAAGAAAGAATTTAATTTCAGTCACTTTTACTTTTCCTTGATTTCAGGTAAGCATGTGCTCTGGGAAGCAATTTGTTCTGTGATTTATCTCTAAGCAGAAAATAGACCTTGTCAATTAGCAAAAGAACATAGAACATTGACAGATGGTGAGATGTTTGGGGCAAGTGTACCTCTGTTGTCAAGCAAGACAGCTGCCTTCTAGCCTCAAGGATCACCCTTGAGGTGCACAGGGGTGAGTTCATGCATAATTTGGATCTGCCCCTGAGCCCCTACCCTATCTGACAACTTGTAGATTCAAGGGGAACAGCATAATTCCTCACACGGAAATCTGCTCTCATTCCTTGCCCCAAGTCTGCATGGTAGCTGGGAAGAGCAAATAGTGTTGTGTCTACTGACATAGTGTTATTTTTGTATGCTAACAACCCTATATTGAGGAATGCTGTCATGAGGAGATTTCTCCTTGGACAGCTGGCTTGTGTTACCATTTTTAAGTGAGGACTCCTGTATCTGATCTTTTTAATGTTCAACTCTGATCACTTTCAGTGAAATGTTAGCTGAGAATAAATTTTTTCCCTGTGGCATAGAGGAGGCAAAATGAGGAGTCCTCTAAAAATGTGAAAGTAAGAGAACAAGCTCCCTGTGAAGACAGTGCACCAAGCTGAAAGACAAGAGCTTCTCTGTCCCAGGAGAGAACACAGCACTGCTAGGAGATTGGCGTGTCTAATATGTGGCTCTCACAGGGGTGCTAACTACTGCTGTGGAAGCAAGAATAAGAAGAGCCCCAGGGACAAACATAGTTAGGACCCCTTCTACTATCTGCAGGGAAGTGAATTCTCAAACTTTCTGGCCCCTCTAGGAAACAGCTGTCAGACCCCTGTGATGGCAGTCTAATGCCGCTGACCACTTCAGTCCTATGGTTCACTGTTCTTCTGAACAGTCTTTCAGTTGCATGTTGTCTTGCCCGGTGTCCTACCTGTGGGCTGCTGATGTGCTAGCTAGCCTGAACACAAGGAGGCTCTGGTCACTACATAGCTTTGTCACTGGAAGGCTGGGGCACACTGAGTCTGACTGAGATATGAATCAGCTATCAGGGCTGATGAATCAGGTGCTTGAGCAATTTACGCTCAGAGCCAGATCCTACAGGGTATAGACTTTACTCACAGAAGGGTGTCATTAGAGTTCTCCTGGCAGCATCCTGTCTGGGACCTAAGGCTAGCCCTTTGACACTATCTCTTTTCTAATCCACTGCCACCCGGACTTTTGGTTCTTCTCTAGTGGCAGACACTGTGAACGCCTTCACAGAGTATGACTTCATGTGTAGAGAGATCTAATATATTCCTACTCATGAATATAATCTATCCCTCTATTATATCACTGTAATTTTTCTCATTAATATTTTCTAGCATTCTATGTAGAGGTCTGAGGCAGCTTTCATTTTTTTCTTAAAACAATGACACTGTTGTAGTAGGCATTATGTTTTAACGCCATGTTTTCTAGTTTTCTGTTAGTACATACAAATGCAAACTTAATTTGTATATTGTAATTATACTCAGTTATCTTGATGAATTCACTTTGTTTCCAGCTTAGGCCGGTTGAAAATTTTTCTTTTGTCATAAAAACAGAAATAGGCCTATAAAGAGGTTTAAAATAGACCATCTTTTTAGACAAAAAAGCAGTGATTCACAGAAGACTATAAATAGAACAGTTAACTAGTTGATAAAAATCTAATAGCACTTGTTAAAATCAGCCACATCTAATAGCACATCTGAAATGGTCTTGTATAAAATGTCACATGAAAAAAAGACTATCAATGTCTGAAAAAGTGAGTTTGTTCATAGACAACCTGACAAGTCACCCTAAAGTGTTTCCCGAGACCTAAGGAAAGGCAACATTCTTCTTGAACTCTCACAGTTCAAACTTCCAATCAATAAATAGCTGAAGATCTGAAACTGAAAAACATATATGGGAGTACAAACAGCTTGTGAAACTTCACAATTTTTTCTTTGTTTGCATCATCAGGGTTATTATTGAATTTATAACCAACCTTCATGCTCCGTATGCAAGTCGGATGTGACGGCTACGTCTTTGTACTCTTCGGTCCTATGAATGCAAATGTGTGGCAGGCGGTTTTCTCCCCATTTTGTAGTAATTTAGCCTTCCCATTAGTAAAAAAGAGGTTCTAAACCCCTGTAACCAGAGGGCCTGGAGTCATCAGATGGGGATTTCCTCTTAACATTTTTTAAAATTTTATTTTGATGTTTGGAACTCTTGATGAAACTTTCTAGAGGAAGGTGCTCAGGACCTGCTGCATCCATGGGGCTGAGAAAGAAAAACGCTGTATTCTTTGTGATTTGTTGCACAGGTGAAAAATTTAACACACAGTAACAGAAGCTGGTTGTTAGTAAGTCACTCCTTACTCTTTCCACACTTCTGTAAGCAGACATCTTTAACTGTCTAGCTCTTGTAGCTTTAACACTGCCACATCAAGGATGTGTATGTCCAGGATCAGTCAAAAAGGCTGTCAAAGACTTTTCTCTTAGTTGGTTCATTTTTTTCTTTTTTTTTTACTGTCTCTTGGTCCCACGTTTATGCAAATGATTATCTGTCCAGATTCTCTGCTATTGCTCATTGAGGAGCTCATGTTTTGTGGGTTGTTGGGAGGGAGAGCGTGGGAAGGATGTGCCACTGTCGGGAGGTTGTGGGTCACTGTGATGCCTCCAGGGATAATCCTGGCATGGCTGCAGGAAGTCCTACCAGAGCCACACTTACAGTGCCTGGTGGCTACCTGCATGTGGCACCACTGAGCTCAGATGAATTGCTTTGCTTGCTGATCTGTTATTGGCCTAGGAGCTCAGGTGACAAAGAATTCCCTCTTAAGCTTCCTGGGATGCCACCTGTGAGCCCTCAGAGCATTTCTGTGGCAGCTGCCTCTCTCATCTCAAGGGTGGTTTGTTCACTGTACCAGGCTGTGTGCAGAGTACAGATGAGATTTGGTGGGTCTTTCAGTGGCAAGGGATCAATTCCTGTATTAATTTTATAATCTAATTGCAGATCTCTTTGGGTTTTCTATATATATTGTCATGTCTTCTGTGAATAATGGTCATCATTTGATTTTGCAGTGTTCTTATCAAGTTTCAATATTAAGGTTAGGTTTCTCTCATGAAACTAGTTTAATAAATCCTCTACTTCTTTTCCTACTGTTTGTATGAGGGAAGCATTTTTCTCCCCTAGAATTCATTCATGGAGCCATCTGGGCTTCGAGCTTTGTATTTTGTTTTTGTTTTAAGTTTTATTCATGGCTTTATATTAATTTGTCAGTTGTTCAATATGGTGGAGAATTCATAAGTGCAATTTTCTATGTTAAAAGAACAAAAGACAAATGATGTACTAATGGGACTGAAGCAAAAAGAGTTTAATAAGGTTCAGGATTTGTTTTATTCTATCGTTTTAAAAATTACAAATTGAATTCCTCTAATATAGGACTATTTGGCTTCCCTGTCTCTGCATCAAGTATTATAAGTTGTGTTTTTAAAGTAGTTTTATCCATTCAATCTTAATTTTTTTTTGGGGGGGGGGGTCAGAGGAAAGGTCTACAAAGTATTCAGGATCTCACTACTAGATTGGACTCGTAGTGCTCTGCCTGTTTACAGCCTCCCAAGAGCTGGGATTACAGGTGCGTGCCACCACGCCCAGTCTCAAGCACTGTCTCAGTGCACTCAGGGGGCTGGACTGGCATGGCAGGCCCAGAGATTGAACCTTGAGCCCCTGTGCCTGCTTGCAGGTACTTTAATCCACTGAGCTATTTGGCTGGCCCTCAATCTTAATTTTAAAATTTAATTGTATAAAGTGGTCCATAATATTTTCTTATTGTCTTTTTAAATAGCTACAGGGCCTTTGTGATTTTTCTGGTTTTTTTTTTAACTGCTGGTATTGGTGATCTTTGCTATTTTATTTATATTTATTACTCTTGCTTGAAGTTTGTCAACTTTATTAGTCCTCTCAAAGAGCCATTTTTGCCCCTGACACATGCCTATAATCCCAGCTTGCTTGGAGAATAAGGCAGGAGGACTATAAGTTTGAACACAGTCTAGGTAACTGAGTGACTTAGTGATATAGTATCTCAAAATTACAAAGGGCTAGGGATGAAGGTCAGTGGAAAGGCATTAGATTTGGCCAATATTGAAGACAATACAGTGCTGGGTAAGCATGAGGGAGACAGTGGAGCTCCGTGCTGCCAACTCCTCTCCAGCTCCCTCCAGTTAGGAGTCCCTACCTAACAGCGAGGGCTCTCGGCGATCATGGTTTTGCCCACTTAAGTTTGATCCGGCTCTGTACTCATAAGCAAATTAGGTATTCTCAGGCCCCAATTTGTCAACATAAGCTGAAACTAATCGTCAATGACAATAGAATTCTGTGTCACAGGATCATTGTGAGAATTCAATGAGATGATGGGCAAAGGAGCAGAGCACAGTGCGTAGTGGATAAATGGTGGTGATTTGTGTTAGCTTATCAGTAACGTTCTTAGGACTTGCATGCAAGCACTCTGGCGCATGTTTTATAACTGCCACCCTGTCAACAATACTGAAGCCGGTATGGCCCTGCTCATCTGTCCACTGTATTCATTTCCCTCTCTTTTTTGTTGGTCACTTTCAGTGCCATTTTCCTAACCCTTGCTCATCATTTTTCTATGTAACATCCTTCCTCAACATTCATCCTTTGCAAAACTTGCCTTCATTCTTACATGACTAACCCAAACAGAACATACTCCTCTCTCAAAGAAAGAGGCTTTAATAGAAGCCAGGGAGGAAGAGGGAGCCAGAAAGCCAGAAAGGAAGCCCTTACCTCAGAGCTTCTGTTTATTTTCTTGTCTTCTTCAGACCTAAGCCCCATGGGTACTGCCAATGTTTTGCTTTGTTTCTACATGGCCTTATTTAACATGTTTGTATGTTAATTAAGAATTGGGATTGCAATAAAATAATGGCAAGAGGGGCCCTTACTGGATAAAGCGTTCATTCAGGCACTAAAGGAAAAGCCAGGGAAGAAGAAGTTCACTCTCAATTTCTTCTGCCCAAACTCTTCCCTTTGAGGACACTGACACCGCTGATGTGCCAGGGCTTCTCCTCTTGTGCTCTCCACCTGGTCCAGAGCATGGCACAAGGGCTGAAACACAGTCAGGAGCTACCCTGCCCCATCCTAGCAGGCTCAGAAATCTCCAGCCATCAGGCCCAAGCCTGTGACAGTAATCGACAATCAATACCAGGGAGAAGGAAGACTTCTCAGAAATAAGGAAAACATCGGCAGTGGCACAGATGCCCCCAAGAAAGAAGAAAAAAAAAAAAACCCTAGGAACAAAGTCTCTGGCCTGAGACTAGGGCAAAGGAGAGGAAGGCAAAGAGTTCCTGCTCAGAAATGATAGGCTGAGGGTCTCTCTGGGCATCAGGTCACCTGTAGATGTACTTGCTGATGGGCAAACTCCACTTTGAAGTCTTACCTGTTCTCAGGGGCCTTCATGTTCACCCCACACTTGGTGTCATCTCCACTCAGACCTCAATGAGATTGTATTACAGCAGCACCTCAGTCACTCCTGTGTCCCTCAGCATAATTCTGCCCAAATGCTCCTCGAGGCCACGCTCATACTGGATGTTCTCGGCTCAGACATCTGCCGTACCTCCCCCATCCGCAGCATAACGCCAGCCTTCGAGCACCACAGTCAACAACCCTCATGGCTGTATCATCACTGTCTTCCCATTTCCCTCTTGCTTCGATGCTTCCTTAAATAGTTTCCAGTCTTTCTGCTTTTCTTCACGATTCTCTTCACTTGCATGGCTTCCCCACTCTTTGTTCCTTCCTGTCTCCCACGTTAACTCTCAGTGTGTCATCCTTCCCCTACCTACTCTCTATCCTTCTCTGCAGAAAGGTGAGGTCAGCAGCATCTCCTGACTCCCTGGCTCTTCCCTTCCTAGAAGTTCGTGCCGGCAGGAGGAAAACTGAGGCAGGTCCTTCCCACTGTCTCCTTCCTTCCTACATCGATTCTGGCTAGTCTGATTCTCTCTGATCGCACCTAAAGTCTCTTCCCACTTCCAGCTCTAACGGAGCTCTGATAACTCCAACTCCCCACCTTCCTCTTCCGGGTGCAAGAGTGAAATATAGAAGTGACATCTGCTGTACTGAGCCCCTGGATTCTATCAGTACCTGTTGATCTTGTGTTCCTGTCCACAACTCTGAAATACTGCTGTTATGAAATCCTCTTTAAAAGCCCAACTGAAGTTGCCTCCTGTTTTTTGCCAGGAACCTGCCTGGAACACTATCTCCCGGACCACGTTCTGATTTCTACCTCCTCCTGGAAGCTTTCATTTCCACTGTAGCTAGGAGTGATTTCTCGGCTCTCATCACTCCCCAGCACCCTTCCTTCATTCCAACACACTTATGCAATTTCATAGTTTTCAAAGTATTTGACATAAGTGAACTCATCTTTTCATCACAATAGCCCCACAAAGTATTATTTCCATTAATAATTGCATTTGCATTTTGCAAAGAGTGGAAGTGTCTACAGTATAAAAGCCTTGGCCAATAACAGGCAGAAATTAGATTGTCATGGCTGTAGCAAGTTGGGCCACAGGGCATTCTGGGATATGGGCCAGTGGGGAAGGAAGAAGATACACCTGGCAAGACAAGGGCTGGGAAGTAGCTACACAGATAAATGACACTAAGTAAAGCATTATACAAACACCTAGACTATTACACTAGTAGTAAATACTGCAAAGGAAAATTGAGTATCATGTCTGTGCTTCCTGATTTTGTGTGGGGGGTCCATGTTCAAGGTAGGCTTTTTTCCAATATGTCCTTTAAATTGAGATCTAAAATTTGAGTAAGAGTTAACCAAAAAGGGAGAATCTACCAAGGGAAGGTATGCTCACGCATGCAGACTGGCATGTCCACAGGTTCTGCAGTGAAGACAGTGGGATGGAGAACTCCGGTCCGGTGGAGTATATTTTGCACATACCATCCATGAGACTTGGTATTTGACTGGAGACAGATGCCAAGGGAGTACAGCCAGGTATGTTGGTACACAGCTGTAATCTTAGCACTCAGCAGGCTGAGGCAAGAGGAGCTCAAGATCAGACTGGGCTACAAAGCAAACTCAAGGCCAGCCTGGACAGCATAGCAACATCCTGTCTCAAAAAGACAGAAAAACAAGGGAGTGCAGGGATTAGGAAAGGATGCCACCAAAGCCCTTGGCTTGTGAAACACCATAAGATAGCCCAGAAAGATGGCAAGAGCAGACAGAGGCTTCAGCTTAACACTTACTAGTATAAAGCTTTTAGGTATGGTCCCATTGTCCATCCTCTGCTGTAATTGGATGCCACAACCTGGATCATTTATACAAAACTGAGGCTTATTTAGCTCCCTTCTCTGGAGGTTAGGGGATCCAAGAACACCTCAGCATATGGTAGCGGGCACACCTGACAGGTCATAGCATGGCAGAAAACTGTGGTAAGACAGAGCAAGCTTGCCAGAGAGAACACACTTATATAATAGAGCCACTCCTGAGATAGCCCATGAATCCATTCATCAGTTTATTAGAACAGAGCCCTTACGACCTAATCACCTCCTAAAGGTCCTACCTCCAAACATCATTAGCCAACGACTGTGAGATTGAATTTCCAACACATGAATTCTATTAGTGGTTGTGAACAGTAGGTAATTAGATATATGAATATGGAGCTTGAGCGTTCTGGGCTAGAAATATAAACTTCACTCATCAGTGTATATCAGGGGACTTTCAATAGATCCCTTAAGGAGAAAGTCTGTGAGAAGAAATGAGGGCCCCAAAGGATAGGATGCATAAGACACAAGGAAATGGGACCACCTTGTGGTGACACTGTGAGCTGGAGATTGTTTGCAGGGTTGAGAATAGAGCCAAAGGCCTCACACGTGCTAGGCAACCAGTTTGATAAGCACTACATACCTAAGGTTTAAATTCTCAAATTACATCAAGTTTGTATGCATCATACCAGGACAGTGGTCCACACTAAAATCTCTATCCGGATAAATGTCTCTTAAATAAAGCCCCAAATCCCTACAGGATAAAAAGCTCCTCCAAGAAGACGCCGTCCAACCTGGTCCTGAGCTGGGCCCACACCCCACCACGCAGCCCAAAACACTAGAGCCAGGCACTGTCTCTCAGATTCTGGATAGTGACCTCAGCTGCTATGAGGGGTGCTGGGAGGTGACAGAAATAGCCACATAGATAACAAAATCTGTGCTGTTCCCGAACTGGCTCAGAACACTGGTTGTTGATTAAATTTTCATACCTCCACCACAGATCCCTCTCTCTCTCTCTCTCTCTTACAGTTTCCTTTCCTGTTTCAAGAGCATAAAGGAAAAAAAAAATACACCACTAGCACATTGTTCCTGTGCTCTGGCTTGAGGTCTGAGTGCTCGGCTGGGCCAGACCCTGACTCACAGCAGCACCTGGGAAACAGCAGGTAGGGCCTCTGGGCCTCACTGCTTCTCTGCTCTTTCTCCATCTCCCTCTGGCTGTTGCTGTCCTCTCAGGTGGTCTTGCATTCTTCCTTTTGTCCTGTTAATCCTCTGTTCTCCATCACAGCACTTTCCTTCATTGCTTTCATTTGTTTCTGCCTGTTGCTTCCTCACTGGCCCCCAAGGTGAGCCCGCTCTCAGAGAGGGGCTACTCACTAGAGAACTTGGCTTTCTGAGAGAGGCATCCCTTCCTCTCTGCTCAGAATGCCAAGTGCTACCTTTCTCATTTCTCCCACACCCACAGGGTTTAGTCACTACTCTCTCTTTTTGTACCTTTCAGGAGTTAGAGTCACTCTGATCTGCATTGAGAAATTCCTCCCCAGGATGAGGCCAGAACCTCTGGGCCAGGGGCCCTCCCTATTGGGATTGAAAAGGCTCTGGATGGCCTCTTCTGCTCCCCCGAACTGGGACATGGGGACACATCTAGTTGGAGGTTCAAATAGGGCAAGGTGTATAGTAAGCACAGTTCTCTCTCCGTCCCACAGGAACTGTGACAGGTGACCCAATTTCATCTCAAGTGACTTGGCAGCAGCTCACTGTTATCAATAGAAAATGGCATTCAAAACCTAATTACATGCAGTGTGAGGCCTGGCACCGCATTCCATGCAGAGAGCCTGGGCCCTGCTGTTGCTGCTGCCTACAGGGTCTGGTCTACCTGCACCATCTCCTCCTACTTCCCACTTTCTGCTTATCCCAAAGAAAGCATAGCCAGCCGTGGTTCCCATTCACACATAACTACAGCTGCCTCTTTTCTGTTCTACTTGCAAGGAGGGTGGGAAGTTGTGCCCAGGACCTGGGGTGGGGTCTGACAGTCCTGATTAGTTCCCCTCCAAAAGGAAGGCTGACAGAGGCAGAACCTCCTCCAATCCCCTCTGAGGGCAACCCCCAAGCTTGACTTTAGCTCTGGGTTACCTGTCTTCTACCATGACCAGCCACTTGAGCTGTCTTCAGAGTCCCACAGGACACGAGGCTGCAAACCTCCCGTCCCCTTGCCTCTGCTACCTAAGGATGAGCTGGAGAAATCACCAGACACAGGAGACACACATGCAAAGGGCAGCAAGAAAGTGACTCCTTTATTATTGACAGGCCATTCCTGAGCAGTCAAGAAGTCTTCAGCATGGACCAAAGGTGACAATTGTCTGATAGCTCCTGACCAGTCTTCATGTGCCCCAAACCCTACCATACTTTCATCAAAAAGCAGCCCTGCCTTAACATTCTCTCTTCAGAGGCTAACAGCATCATGAGCAAAGCCCCCATCCAGGTATAATGGGGGGCTGCCATTGTCTCTTACAAATATGAATTACAAGGTTCACATATCCATGGCTCATAAAACAGTCTTCACACGCAACTGCTCCCCACAAAATAGCACACATCAAAAACGTAATACATAAGCATCTGAACATCCATGTTCCTCCTAACATCACTCATTTTGAGAAATTGTAGCAACAATAATAGAGTACAAACTTTGAGAACAAACTGCTTTGGTTCTCCCAACCATAAAAGAGGGATATAATCCTCCTACTCCAAGAATTACTGGGAAAGTTGAGTGGGCTTAAGGCTGTGGCCTGCTCAGAGCAGTGTCTGGCACTCACTACACACCATGGAGGTGCTTAGTATGATTCCTCTCTGACCTTTCACAGCAATTGTTGTACCCAAAGAGATAAACAAGAGCTCTTCCAATTCTGGAGGTCAGTAGCTTCTGCTTCCCGATTTTAATGGACACTCACCTCTGATTTGCTCAGATTCAAACTCAACCTCCAGGGACGTTAAGCCCTGGTTGTGACACCAGCTCGGGTCCCGACTGAAGGGCTCAGAGGAGGAGATTTCTCTTGAAAATTCTGCTGTCCTCACGCATCCCTAGCTAGAGAACCAGCAGCTATTTTCATGCATAGATGTAGGTCACAAGGATCTGCAAAGGACGGCTGCTGTCTTCTTCATATGACCTCAGTGATCCCCTTTGTGGATTCATCTAAGCCCAGCGCTGACTGGTCCGTTTGCCTACCGATTTGAAGAACACCCGGGTGAGTGTTTCGTCTCTGCTGAGATCAGCTGGATTTTCAGTTGAGAATGCTGTTCTGAGAGCAGAGATTAAGTCCCCAGTGCCATGTGAACATTTTACCCCACTGGTCACCAGAGAACTTGGTACAAAGGTCAGGCAAGTGGCAATAACTGTAATACATACAGGCCATGGTCTAGCTCCACCCATTCTGGGAATTTGTATTCTGCCACTGATTCATTCTGCTACTATGGATTAAATATCTTTCTTGTAGCAAGTGTCTATCTTAGCGCCAACCATTTACAGCAGTACCTGACACAAGTCTTTCCCTCCTGAGGCTTCCATATCAGGGGAAGCCTGAAACAGGCTCTCGGGCAAAAAGAAAAAAAAGTGAAAAAATGGACATTGTCATAGATGGTAGTTAAGTTTTCTAGAGAGAAGTTGTTATGGTTTGTGTATAGGAGTCCCCCAAAAGCCTCATGCAGTCATGGGGTGACTTCTGGAATTTGTAATTGATTATTGTGAAAATGGGTGCCGCACCTCCCCTGGGAAAGATGATTAACATTGCTCTGTAAGGAAGGATGAGAAGTTAGCTGCCTGAGCTGCTGCTAGCTCTCCCTGTGCTCTTGCTCTTAGCTGCCCCCATGAATGGTTGCCCTCTGCCATGTGCCTCTCTGCCTTGGAGCCAGCTGAATATGGACTGAAACTTCCAGTAACTGTGAGCTAAATAAAGCTTTCCTTCCCCAGTTTTGAGTGTCGAGTATTTGTCCCAGCAATGAGAGAAGAGTAACTAAGACAGGAGTAAAGTGGAAAGGGAGTCAGAGAGCGCTGAGAAAGAAGAGATTTGATTTTTAATAGGGTACACAAAGAGAGGCCTGAGGGAGTGAAGAGCTGGCCAAAGGAAGGAGTGAGCCCGCGCTGATCCCAACAAGAGGCACAGCAGCAGTGTGCTGAGACAGAAGTAGGGCCTGCAGGCCAGCAGCAACAAGACCACCAGGGCTGACAAAGATCACAGAGATGGGCAGCAGGGGATGACAGCACACACTTACAGTCCCACTACTCGGCAAGGCTGAGGCAGGATGAGCGTGAGTTCCAGCCCAGCCTGAGCAACACAAGGAGAACCTGTACCAAAATATAAGAAGAGCTGGGGAAGGAGCTAGGGCTGCTATGACTATGAGTTCAATCCCTACTACCAGAAGGAAAGAGACAGAGGGAAGAGGGGAATGGAAGGTGGAGACAAGAAAGAGAGGGGAAGGGGACGATGGGAAGGGAAGGAAAGGGAGAGAAGGGGAGGGAGGAGAATGCAAGCCAGGAGATCTTTCAGGGCCCGTGCACCTCTATGAGTTTTCACCTTCCCTGCAGGAGAGACGTCACCTCCAGAAGATTGTGTGCAGAGGAGTGACACAGTATCATTTGTATTTACCACAGTCCTAAGACTGCCTAAAGTGTGTGCGTGTGTCGGAGGGTGGTTTAGTGAGGGAGGCACTGCACTGATTCAGGGAAGAGCTCGTGTTAGTTTGGACCAGGGCAGAGCCCTAGAAATCAGGATTAATGACCAGATTATAGATAAATACTGAATTCGGAGCCAAGAGGAGTTCTTAATGAATTACATGTAGGGTCTGAGACAGAGAAGTCCAGACTGGTGTCAAGAGTAAGTAGCTACGATATCTGATATTGGTACACCAGGTACAAATGGTGATATACAGGGGCTGGATGTCACAGAGGGACATAAGATGAGGCCCAGGTAGGAAGAGCCAGAGACTCTGAAAGCAACGCAAGAGTTATGAAACAGCGCCACACGTGTGAGAAGGAAGCACTCTAGCACCTAGCCTGCCGTCTAGCACATAGGAGGCTTCGGTAAATGTTTGGTGACTGAAAATAAGTACAGTTACAAAAATAAAAAAAATTAAGGTTGAAAAACAGATGATGGAGGGAAAATATATTTTCACAGACAAGGAAGACGGATAAAAAAATCAGAAGACTTGATCATCTCCCTCCACATTCAATCCCTCCATCCCATTCCCACTGCTAGTTCGTTGGCTGGTAACATCTTTCACAACCAAGCGGTCTGGGTCACAGAAAAAAAAAAAAAAAATTGGTCCTAGAACACGTTGCTATCATTACTTCCTAAGAGATACAGTAATGTTAACTTTGTATTTAATTCCTGAAAAATAGTATCAAGAGAAATTCCCAGGCTGGGGACATAGCTCCATGATCTAAGTACCTGCCTGACAAGCACAAGGACGCAAGTTCAATCCCTGGTACTGAATGCCGTACCAACCCTAGCACCCCTGGCACACCATGCCTACCCTGAAACCATCATGGTGGCAAACACCTGTAATCTTAGCACCGGGGAGGCTGAGACAGGAGGAGCATTATGAGTCTGAATTAATTAATTAATTAATTAATTAATTTTTAAACACAGAAAATCCCCAAGTTCTTAGGCATCAGTAGTAGCCTTCAGTAGGGGTTCCTTGAGGACTCAGTGGCTGGCCCCCTTCTCTGTCTGCTCCTTCTCTCTAAGAGATGCCAGCCAATTCCGTGATCCAAAATGCTGCGAATAAACTGATAATGTTTGAATGCCTATCTGCCGCCTTGATTCAGCTCCAGACGTGCATACCCATCCACTTGTGCATTATGACATCTCTAACTTAGATATCTGATAAGAGGCAATGAGCGTCTCTAGATTAACTTGTCCCCAGATGAACCTGTGACCTTACTTGAGCACCCTGCCCCTTCTCTGGGTTCCTCCATCTCAGTAAATATCACCATGACTACTCCTTAAAGTACCTAGGATCCACTAATTCCTCCCTCCTTTTGTATCTGACGTTCAGCTCATGAGAAGTCCTGCTTGCTCGACTTTCTAGATACGGCTCACTGTAGCCATGCTTAATAAAACCACCATGATCATCCCAAACTTCACCACCATTGCCTGCTGTTCACTTCCATTTTCTGTTATAACCTGTTCTCCAAGCAGCAGTATCAACAGATTTTATAACTTATCTGCTCAAAGCCTTCCCATCACAGACATGACAAACTCTACATGATCCGACCCCTAAATCAATCTCTCTGTGTCTCTGTCTCTCTGTGCCTCTTCCCCTACCTGTCTGTCTTTCTGTCTCTCTTTGTCTCTGACTCTTTTCTCTCCCCGCTCCGCTCCCCTCTCTTCTCCACCTCCTCTCTCTCTCTCTCTCTCTCTCTCTCTCTCTCTCTCTGCCTGTCTCTGTCACTGTCTCTCTCTGTCTCTGTCTCTCTGTCTCTCTGTCTCTCTCTCTCCCCCCTTGTCTCCAGGCCCTCTTCTTTTGGCTCTTGACTGCACTAGCCCCCCTGGCCTTCTTAGAGTTTCCTGGCCAGCCAAGTGACTACTCTGGGTCACAGCACTTCTGAAAAGTCCATACTCCACATTTCCCAGGGGCCTTACCTAACTTCCTACCCAAATGTCACCTTTTTCCCAGACCACTCATCTGCACCTTAATTAGTGTACTAGCTGCCTCTGTCCAACATACTTATCCCTTACTTTTCTTTGTCTTCTTGTGACTTATTACTATGTAACATTTCCTACTTTTTAAGTTGTTTAATATGTATCCTCATCTTAGGACTGCCAAAAGAGCTGGAACATAACTTTAGTTTTCAGCTGAGCTATAGTAGATGCCCAACAAATATTTGCTGAATAAAAAATTCAGTTGCAATTGCCAGCAAATATGCTCCATTTAACACAGGCCTTATGTTCACACAGAGCATGAGAACGCTCCTTGCTGATAATTTGATACTGTATTGCTCATTAATTTATTACTCCATCCATCTAGTAATTACTAGATTGCTGCTGAGCACCTAATAGGTGCTAGACATTGTGTAAGCTTCTGCTGATAGTGAGGAAGCCATAGACACCTCCACCCCATGAATGAAATTCATACTACTGTTAGGAGAGCGGGAAGTTAAATGCCTACACAACACACACACAAAAAGTAATACTTGCTAGGATGGAAAAGAGATGATAAGGAATGATTCCAATGGTACCAATTCCCATTGAGAATCAGGTGACAGTGTTCTAAAGAAGTAACATGAGGCTAAATTTTGATGAACATGTAGCAGTTGGCAAGATAAAGAATGTGGAGGGAGCAGTGGGATCCTGGGCCAGAAGTGGGAGAGCACAGAAGGTAACAGGTACAGAGGGAAGAGAGGGGTGAGAGAAAGCAGGCAGGAGGACTCAGATGTTCCAGGCTTTGTGGCCACAGGGAGAGATCACAGGAAGCATGGAAGGGATCAGCTCAGGCTCCTTGGGCCAGCCCCCCATTTGAGCATGGCAAGGGCCTGAACAAGGTCAGGATCAGACACAAGGAAAGCACTCAGGAGCCAAAGATAGCTTCAAACAAAAAGGCCATTTTCTTGATGGGAGAAACTCAAGAAGTATTAGTGAATACTCCAAATTCTTCGTCACTCACACCCCATCTTTCACCAGGCCTTTTGTGTCGCACCTCTTTTCTTGTGGCCACTTCCCCAAGAAGGTGTGCAAATATTACATCTCCGGCAAGACTTCTGCTTAGGCCAGCAGTTCTCAACCTGTGGGTCATGATCCCGGCAGGGGCCGAATGAATGCATAATGCATATCAGGTATTTACATTCCAAATCATAACTATAGCAAAATTATAGTTTTGAAGTAGCCACCAAAATTATTTTTTGGTTTGGGGTCACTGCAACATGAGGAACTGTATTGTGGGGTCACGGCATTAGAAAGGTTGAGAACCACTGGCTGAGGCCTTCCCTTTACCAGGGGCTCAAATTCTAGCTCCTTGAGAATACCATGGAACCTTTTGGAGGCCCCTCTCCCAGAGAGAATGCTCATCACTGTCTTTGTGCATACATCTTAAGGGATCATGACATTTTATCAAGCCATCCACTGAACACAGAGCAACTTTTCTCCCCAAGGGCAGGAGTAAAATCCTCTGCCTTTGGTGCCTAACACAGCCCTTGTAATTAGTAGGCAGGTGATCTGATGCTTGATTGATGAACTAGGGTGAGGGGAATTGCCTAAGACACCTATCTCTCCCGTTTCCTTCTGTTCTAATCAATGGCAAAGAGGAATAGAGGGGAGCTAAGACTTTCTCACATCTTGAGGACTGGGTTCCCAATGATATTTTCCACCTTAATAGCTATATGGCCTTGGGCAGATCACTTAACATCTGTGTGCCTCAAATGTCTGAGTTGCAAAATGAAGACTAATCAGAACAGTCTTCAAAGGTCAGGGATATAGCTCAGTGATATAAGCATATGCATCTGCCTGGCAAGTGCAAGATCCTGAGTTTAATCTCTGGTGCTGCACACACACACACACACACACACACACACACACACACAAAATGGTCTTCAAAGCTATTGTAAGAATTAAGAGTCATCCATGTAAAGCACCTAGCACAGTGCCTGGCACCTACTAGTATAAAATAAATAGTATCTGGTAACTTACTCCTATTTTCTGTCTATCACCTCTTTTTTGGGCATTATCGAATTTTCAAAGAGATCTCAACAAAACGTGTTTCGTCTTGAAAGGGAGATGTAACACAATAAAAAAGACATGAGGTGTGAATAAAAACTGCGTTAATGCTGCCACTGCATGCCACAGTATGGATCTGCAGTGCAAGAAGCCAGATATTAAACCTTAGTGACAGTGTGTGGCAGGTCCAGTTTCTTCAGTGTGAGTGACGGTTGTGAGGTGTGTTTACAACAGTTGTAACTCACAGATCGTGAACTGAAATTCTGTCAACATTGTGGAAGTCTCACAATGGCGTCCCTTCAGAATTTAACTATGTAGGAAGCATCCTCATAGGAGGTAACATTTGAATCTTTGTCTATGATCCCAAGAACAAGGTTTAGAGTTCTCAATAGAAATCACCTAGTCTTCTTTATGAGAAAAAAGCACATCAATCAGGATCCAATATTAAGGTGATGTTGATTGTGCTTTTTGATCTTGGTGGAATTATGCAAGTTGAGCTTATACTGTGGAACACTACAATGAACTGTGAAAGGGCCTATTAGATCACTTAAGACATGATATGTGCAGAAAATAGCCTGAGAGATGGAAAAGTTTCATCCTCCATTATGGCAACCTCCATGCACAGGTTACTTGCATCAATTTTTGTCAAATAAAAGCAATATGGGATGGCATCATCTACCTTATTCATTGGATCTGGCACCATGCAACTTCTGGCTTCTTTCCAAACACAAAATGAACCATGAAAGGTAAGCATTTTGAATCATTTCAGAACATCGGTGCAGCACATGACAACACAATTAGACACTCACAAAAGACTTCCACAACTGCTTTAGAAAGTGTCAAGAAGGAAGGGGGAGATATATCCAATGTGAGGGGGAGGATTACGATGGGGGTTGATGACCTCATCGTGTCTTCAGCTAAGTAACACCATGGATAGAGATGCGTGAATAAGCAAGGAGACTTTCCCTCTCTGATAGCAGAGAGGTTAGTGGCATCTGAGGGCACCAGAGATGGCACGGCTCTGACAGGAGCAACATAGTCCCTCTCCTCTCAGACCAGCCTTGTCTACTACTGATCTGACCCTATCTACAAAAGTCACTGAGGGTCCTTTCAAGTTCTATGATGATCATAAATTCCTCTGGGTGTCAGGTGGGTCTCAGAAGAGATTGGTTACCAGAGCAAAGAGAATATGCACGCTCTTCTAAATTAGAACAAGAATTCAATTAAACTGGAAGAGAAACGAAAGATGGAGAGGTGAATAAGGCTCCAGGATATTTCCTTCCTTTGAGGGGAAGAGAGGGGACAGAGCAGAGATAACATTTACTCCACTCATAATCTGCCCCATCCTCCCTCAACCCGACCCTCTCAGTCCTATACTTAGGGCTCTTCCTGAGTACCCCCCTGCCTCCCTCTTTGCCCCATCCCCAAGCCCCTAAAAGACTCCTGTGCAAAACTCTCCCTTAGGATATATGTGCTGCTGACTCATTCCCTGGGCTTGTAACAAAGCTGGAACTTTTAATTCCTTGGTTATTATCTCTTCTTGCTCTTTTACTTCATCTTACTTGACATTATGAATTATAAACAGCACTTCTGGACTTCTCAGAAAAGACCCTTTATCAAATGTGTACAAAAGAGAATTCATGAGTGAGTTGGATCAAGTATCTCTTGAAATGACAGAGCTCCCCAGACCTTCAGGGATTTAAGTTCAATATGCACATACTCACAGATGTGAGTGTAGGGAAGACTGTGGAAAGTGCACCCCTGACACTTCATCTGGATAAAGAGGTGGCAAGAGAGCACTCTTCATTCCTTATCTGCCTTCTGTTAGGCCACACAGGTCAGGGAGTATTGGAGAGGTCTGTGACCGTGATAAACACGAAAAAATGCAGGGAGCCAAGCTTCCAGTCTCCAGGTCATCTGCAGGGCTAGGAATGTCTTAGGCATTTTTAATTTATAAATTGCACACTAACAGGATGCATCCAGGAGAAGCTGCTTTCCAAATGCATGAGACAGTCTTCAAGATCCTCGTGCAAAAGGGTGCCATGTCTGCAGGCCACAGTGCACCTGTGACTTACACTGCTGAGAGGACAAAAGGCCCAGTGGCTTCCCTTCTCCCCTTCCTCTGAATCTCCTCAAACCTGTCTCCCATTTTTCTTCCCCCTCACCACCCACTCCTCCACTTGCTAAAGGCACCCAAGATCCAGCTTGAATAACCTACTTTGCAGTTTACTTCTCTCTAAATGGAAGTCGTTAAGACAAATGCCATAAATAACCTGGGTACAAAAGAGAGGCATGCGCCCTTGCTCACACTGTCACATAGGCACACACAGATGAAACACCGGCAATTAGGCTTTGCAGCAACGTCATATAGGCAGGATAAACTCTCAGTTCTCAGTTACAGCCGTGGGAAGTAGCAGAGATGGCAGGCTAGGGTCACACCCTCAGGGACACTGAGGTGCTAGCGGGTAGGCCCAAGGTGCTGGCTGAGTGGAGCCATTGAGTCTGCGCTGCAAAGGGCCATGAACACACTCCTCTTTGAGGAGCCTTGTGCTAGTGGCTGGGCTGGCCTCACATGCCTCTGCCATCCTCCCAACTTGGGCTGGTGGTACATTTCCCAAATACTATCAGACTACTCCAGTGTCCTATGTCAAGGAAAAGGAAGCCCTCGCCAAGAAAAGAGAGCAGGAGACCTGGGGAAGGGAGGGCAGTGGGGAGACAAAGTCCTGACTTGAAACACAGAGAGGAGGGGAAGCTGCTGCAGCTCACAGAGGTGGCAGCCTGGCGGACTCTGCCAGCCTGGCCTGTGCGGGTGATGCGTGCTGCTGGGATCCTGCGTGTGTGCAGGAAGGAAGCGTGCTTGTGCAAGTGCCTGATGTCCTTCCGGTCCTGTCTTTTCTTCCAAACTGCTAAGGTATTGGCAGCATCTCTGAAGGGTGACCTCCAAGGCAAGTGAGGGATACAGGAGAATCCCTCCGGCAAGGACGACAAGGACGAGATCCCCTGGGAAGGGCTCAAGTCCCCACCTTATGCTTTCCATAGAAATCTGCTGATCTTATGCAGACTACTCTGGCAGGAGGGGTTTTGTTTTGTGTCATCATGGGAAACAGTTGAAAAAGGACATGACACTGTAATATTGTGTGTGCAAAAGAAAAAGTTCCAGTCCTATCTTCATTAGTAGTCTAAATTTCTTTCCAGGGTACCATTGACCATATCTGTCAAAACCTATTTAGAGATGATATGTGAGAATTTTGCATTGTAAATCTCAATAATAGAAATACTCCTGATATAACTGCTCATAACCTTAAGATGCTGAAGTAATACTTTACAATTACAAAGCATTATCTCTGCATCAGTACTCTGAGATATGTATTCCTGTTTAATTCTTAAAACTACATATTGGACTGGTATTTCAAATTAACAGAAGAGGAAAATGAACATTATGAAGCCACATGCCTTGCCTCAAATCACTGCTTGGGTAGAGGAATGGATGAAAAGCAAAACCTAGGGTTAGATCCACATCTTTTGAGCATAACCCAGTGTCCAAAAGCATAACCCCACTTCCTCCTTGTTGCACTTATTGGTTTTCTAAAACACTCATTTTGCTCAGTATCACAAGATCAGAAAACTCAGGCATCAAGCTACCAATAGGAACATTCCACACTCACAACTAAATTATTTAGATCAGTATAATTATATTCATAGATTATATTTATCTGTCATAAAGTCTATACTAGCAGAGATTTATGTTTGGCTTTCAAAAAAAATCACAGAATTGTCACAAAACAAAAGCAAAAGAATGTGGGCTTGCAAGGGTGTTAACTTTTTATTTTGCCAAGGACATTAACATTTTAACATTTTAAATTTTAAAATTCAATTCCAAGTTGAACAAATTTAATTTTATGAGAAACCATCATGCCATTATTTTCTCATTAAGCCAGACTGATAAAGACTTCCTCACGGGCTCAGGCTCTTCAGGAACACCACCGCAGGCGCAAGCGCCACCATAGGCACACGCAGGTCTGCCTCAACGCTGCCAAGCGGCAACAGGTCCTAAAGCAGGCTGGCAGCTGGCAGCAGGGGCAGCACCAGTATCTCATTAGCTATGCAGAGCTTATGCAGAATATCAAGAACTGGGAGGAGGACTTGTGATGCCTTTGGAAGCCATTTTTACACCACATAGGAGTAGTTTTTCAATACAAAGACAATATAGACAATTACCCGTGGAAGCCAGAATCAAGGGCCTGAGAGCACTTGGCACACAGAACAAAACACAGAGCAAAGAGAGACTAAGGAACCGAAGTTATGCTGTCACCGCTTGCCTTACATGCCCCGGAAGCTACCCGATGTCCTCTTCGAAAAGCAAGAGAAAACCTGCTCACTTAGCAGAACTTAAATTGTAAGTGCACAGCTCAGAGAGTAACAAAAAGCCATAAGAACTGTACTCACATACTGAGAGATGAATGCGGTTCTCAAAGCACATTCACATGGTTTATCTCAGAAAAACTGCTACAAGATTCTTTCAAGGTAGGACACTAGCCAGTATGACCCTCATATTACTGATGAAAATGCTAAGGTGCCTTTATTTATTCATCTATTCTGTACCCAAAGAGAGGCTAAGTCATCTGCCAACATGGGGCTGTTGGCAAGGAGTACCCAGCAGTCACTGCCCTATCCCCAGTTAAGTTCCAAAGCTCAGTCTTGCTGCAGTCTTGTCTAAAAACTGCACTCGGGAAGATGTCCAAGTCCAAGGAAGAGTCAATGACAGAGATGCAAGAAGAACGTGTGTGTTTAGGGGCTGTTCACGTGTCATCGTCCAGGGGAAGGCACATGTTTTCTTCCTTCTGTGACAAAGACCTCAGCATCTCTGATGGTCCAAGTGTGATTCTCTTTAACAGTATTACATAGGGAGGTTGCAAGCCACGGAAGCCAACTGTGTCACAGAAATAAACTGCTAATTACGTGCACACCCTCTGCAAACACCAAAACAAATTAACCTTTCTCCTACTTTTCATTGGCCTTATGTACCCCCCACACACCTAAAGAGGGAGTTGCTGAGCTGGAATGAAGCAGGAAAAGCAAGGTCTGCATGGTGGCAGTGACTGTCCCCTACTAAGCTGCCTGGTTCTCCATTACAGCACTTCCCATCTGCAGACCACTGGTCTGAAAGCCATGGAGCCTGTACAGCTTCACAGACAATATGAAATCAGCCACTAGTGGGCACTTACAGAACACTGACCTTACTCAGGGTACCCTGGAAGACAGAGCAATGCTCAGGTAAGAAAAGGGACAGTAACACCAAAAAGCCAATGGACAAACGAGCTGAATCTAGCAGGATGGTCAGGCGCCTGCCCTGGAGCTTTAGAACTAGGAGAGAGACCAAGGGAGGCTCTCCTGCTGTCGGACCTGGCAAGGCGTAGCCACGCTTTGCAGAGGAAGCCAAACTCAAGACAATGTCAAGATCATGGGCTCAAGGAAGAGAAAGATACAAACAAAAGGCACAACAGTGATAAGGCAGAAATGGAGGGGGACCGGCCTAGAGAGCCAGATTGTGAGTGGGCAGTGAAAGAAGACGCTTTTACTCATCTGCTGATGAGTAGTTGCATGGCTTTTAAAATTTATTTATTTATTTACTTACTTATTTATTTATTCAGCACAGGGTCTTGCTATGCAGCTCAGACTCATAGCAATCCTCTTGTCTCAGCCTTCCCAGTACTGGGATTACAGACATGAGCCACCATGCCTGGTTTCAGTGGCTGGCACTGTGCGCCTGGGGTTCCTGGACCAGCATGGCATGCGGTACTGGGGATCAAACCCAGGTTCTTGTGCTTACTATCTCCCCAGCCTAAAACAATGTTTAATAATAACCTACACCATGGTGCTAAGTAACAGGTGCATGGGCAGGCCTTTATTTGCATCACCTCATTTAATTCTCACAGTGCTCTGACGCAGGTACCACACACATACGGAAGCAAAAGCACAGAGTTAAGTAAATTGCCTGAGTCCCCTAGATCCTAATAAGGAGAACAAGACTTCGTTTTATTAAAACAAGCTCATCATCAGAACATTAATGCATACATCATAATATAGAGGGCATCTACTGATATAAATGTATGTTATGGTTTTTACCTAGATTTGTTCATATTGCAGAACATTTAATTTCACTCAGAAACTGACAGGGTTATCAATGACTATTGCTGTACTGAATCAGCTTTGGCATCCAGTGTATTTCTGTATTTTCCTTTAGTTTCACAGTATTGAGAAAACCTTGACTCATTCACAAAAGTAATACTGTGCTCATTTATATCATTTTTCATTGGCAAACAAGCTGAGGCCTGAATTTTTAAAAAGGCTAACACAAAATTACAAGGTTTTTAATCTACGACACATTTATTCAAAGTTCAAATGACTGCAAAAATTGCAGGGACCAGGGGAGCTATACTGCAAGGGCCCGCAAAAAAAACAGGTGGCCAGTTGATCTCAGGAAGTCTCCATTTATGAAAAGTTGCACCATATCACACTGATAATGTGTGAATGTGAAGTTTGTTTACTTGTTTGTCTTTTTCAGTCAAGATTTCACTGTGCAGTTCATGCTGGCCTTGAATTCACTTTGTAGCCCAAATGGCCTCCAACTCACAGGGATCCTCCTGCTTCAGCCTCCCAAGCACTGGGATTATAGGCATGTGCCACCACACATGACCCAAATGTGTGGTGATAGGTTCTGGCCCTAGTACGAATTGCTGAATCATTATGGTGGTCATCTAATATGGCTGAAGCCCTTAAAACAACAGCTTATCTTCCCAAAGACCACCTCCCCTTTCTCCAACTCAGCCCAGGGTGCAATTTCCTTCCACCTGTCCCGCCACCTCAGGGAAGGCCCCAATCAGCTCCTTAGGTAAATCTAAACATCTTCCTCAAACCCCACCCCTGGCAAAAGGCCATAAAAGCCTCAGCCTCCCTGTGTTCCAATTCAGAGAATTCTTTATCTTTCCCAAATTCTTTCCATGTTCTCCAAGAAAATAAAGCCCCCTTCCCTTTTTCCTTTTGCCTGTTTCTCTGCTGTGACACCGCGGAAAACCTATCACTTGGTATTTTAAGTTACTTTCTTGCATAATTCTATAGTAGCTTTCCTTGTAGTTGAAGATTTTGGAGCTCAGAATACGTGTATACACATGGAATGTAGTGAGGCTTTCCACCTACAATGCTAGCATTAATATTTTGATCAATAGCATTTTGAATTCTAAACAGTGTGATGGTTAAAGACACATTTTAAGAACAAAGTGTATAGATGTTACTGACAACCACTCAGGATCTCGGCTGGTAAGCCCAGCCTAGGAAAGGTGTAGCAGTGGGGAATGGAATAGGATAAGGGAGGGACCTGCTAGAGGATGGAAACGCAATGGCCCTCTCTGGCCATTAGAGGGCACCGTGACTGAGTTGTATTCCGGGGATGGCCTTTGCCCTTGCCAGACAAGTGCTTATTCTAAGGCCCAGCTCTGGCTTGCCTCTAGACTGCCTTTCTGAGAAAGGGGGGAACAAGGAAGACCTGAGGGGAACAGAGATCAGAAGGCAGCCCAGGTCCTCTGGGGGTTGGTCTCAACACTACAGTTGGTTTCTTTTGAGGGCTGCAATTTCCTGGAATACCCAATAGATTCCTGTGCAGAAGATGAACCAACACTATACTTGCCAGTCTTTTTTCAGAAAATTCTGCATTGGGATTAACTCAGCCTAATGAGTAGTTGCATGGCTTTTAAAATGTATTTATTTATTTATTTATTTACTCCGCCTCCTCAGGAAGGTAGGAAAACCCATCTCCTATGGTGGCCAGCCAAAAAGCAAGGTCTAGGAGGCAGTTCAGAAGGGGCTCTCCAGAGCCACTTTAAAAGCAGTCTCCCCAAGTCAAGTGGGGCTCCTAGCACCAAGCACCTAGACCGGAAGAGGCTCCTGCCTAATCCTCCCTTTTCACGACAGACTGAGGCATAGCTGAAGGCATCAGCATAGCTCACAAGAATCACAGATGGAAGTGCCAGGCCTAGGAAAAGGTAACATCTTACTGCAACCTGCAGACCATGAGCAAGACCAAGGTAACTGCTGCATATTATTCTCAACAGGTTTGAAATGGGGATGGATCATGAAGAAAGTAACACAAAGAAAGTAACACTTTCCCAATCCTTTCCCCACCAGCCTTTTAAGGTCGGTGTGTGAGACTCGTCCCTTAAAAAATAAAAATGACTGGGCACAGTGGCACATGCGTATCATCTCAGCGCTCTGAAAGGCTGAACCGTGAAGACAGCAACTCCAACTCCAACCTGGGTAACTCAGTGACAGATACATTCCGAATTTTAAAAATGACAAGGAACAAGCTCAGTGCAAAGGACCTGGGTACAGTCCCCAGTACCACCTAGAGATGTACATATACACACAAAGTAAAAATGTAAAACAATACCTCAACATCTGCTAAGCAAATTACAACCCCTACCATTGACTGTTAAGAGCTCTGATGTCTTTGTTCGATGACAGCTTGCCCCTCAGCAGTAATTTATTGTCATCTGCTAACCTTGAACTCCTGGCCTGCACCTCACTCAGGGCCAGACTGTCTATCGGCTGTCTAGACACTCACTGTTAGTTACCACTCCCTCCCTGGTCCTCCCAGCAGTCCCTGCTTATGTGTCTCCCAGCCAATTGGCCCTGTGGCTTCCAGGAATAAGCGGGTATCAAATGTACATGGTGTGTCACCCTTTAAGACTCAAGTCAATAAATTAACTACTTCCTGAGAGCCAACTTGGTGATAGTCGCTGCATGGTACAGATGAATGAATGAACCCTCAGTTCATGGAAAACCATCTTGTGGGAGGTCCGGGTTCGGCTGAGCATCTCCTTCTCTTTATCATTCTCCCACTTTTCAGGCCACCTCATCCTCCCCAGGCCAGTAATTACAGCCCTGTGAATTGCAATACTCACCCTTCTGAACCATGAGGAAGTGTTCAAAATACCTGTTTTTCATCTTACCTCTGGAGATGCCGGTGCACTAGAGACGCAGCAGGGCTCAGGAAGGTGCATTTGTATGAACTGCCCCCTGATGACTCTAATAGGTACCATTTTGAGAGTATTGAAAACCAATTCACCAATAAATCATTCCCAGTGAATGATCAATGGAGGAAAATTTGAGACTTCTTGGCTTTCCTTGTGTCATCCTAGCCTGGCTAAGGCTCTGTAAGTATTTAGGCTTCCAAGCGTTCCAGTGCAATGTATCTGCAAGAGCTGGTGAGTCACTGTCCATCTTCAGCCTCGGGACAGAACACCTAAGGGCTGGTAAGTACCTCCAGACAGAGATCTCATACAGGAGAGCTGTGGGACACACATCAGGCACCTGAGGCCATTGGCCAGGGATGAGAAACTAAACTGTGTATTAATGCAGGCTAAAAGAAAGAAAGGAACCCTGCATCACCCTAATAGTCCTATTCAGACAAAAGACTGGGAGACTGGCCTGATGTGTAGTGCAAATGCCAGATCAGGAGGTAAATTTAGCATATTTGGAAAAAATCCCAAACATGATGGCATCTCTGGTTGGACAAATCATTAAGAAAGTAACACAGATAAAGAGTGGGAATAATTTCAGTGTGCAGACGGCTACAGATGGGAAATAATGAGAGCGGAAAAGAAAGAAAACTCCAGTTCCTTCCCACAGAGAAGCCAGGGAGTGGAGTGCGGCAGCCAGTGAGTTCCTGGCCAGGCTGCAAAAGCGTGGAAGGAAGGCTCCATAGGGCTCCCCAAGTGGGGTGCCAGTTAACATGGGGAGTGGGCTGGTGGGCAACAGCAGATGCAGGAAACATAAATGCATTTTTAAGAAGGGTAAGACAGATTCTCTGAGGGGGAAAACAAGACTGGAGAGTACAGTGCTAGCGAGGGAGGTGGGTGGGGCGGAGGGTTGAAATGTTCTAGAAGTCAGCATTTAGAAGTGAGCTGGAGAAAGACCAGATGCTTGTGAGTGAGGTACTGAAGGGCTTTGGGGGGGGGGTCTGCTGGTGGCTGCAGCCATAGCCCTCTCTGCACACATGCTACGTCCACATAGGCACACCACAGATGTTCCCCTGTTGGGGACGGTGTGGACACCCAGTTTAAAACAGAACATCTGATTTTCTTGCTACTTCTTCTATGAAATAAGACACATTTCCCAACGTGCTCTATGGAGGTTCATGTATCCAAGAGATTCAAGAATCACATTTCACAAAGGACCTATAAGACATTCATTCCAACATTTCAGTCTTTTCGCTACCTGTTCCTCCTTAGGTCGACCAAATTTCAATATTATGCTGCAGGCACCTTGGCTGTACCCTCTCATGCACTATACTTACCTGGAAAAGCTCCTCTGGAAAAGTATTATTCTACCACCTTAGTCCCAGAGAAGGGCAGACTGAGGCCAGGGAAAGCACTCCATGTGGTCAGGCTTCACCTGAACTCAGCACCACTGAAGCTAAGTGTGTTCCTGACATCACTCAGAAAGACATATTTTCTTTCTCCAGTCATTCCCTCTACTTCTTAGAAAACTATCTGGTACCTTCTCCTCAAAATTCCAACTTTTTCTTCCTCCCACCCTCAGCCGATGACCTTATTTCCTACCTATTTCACCAAAAAAAATCCAAACGACTGGGAGAGAATTTCTTCAAGCTTCCAACCCTAAATCTATCCACATACCAGCCTCTGCTCTTAATTCTCCCCTAGTTCTGTGATGAAAGATCAATGCCCCTGCAGAAGCTAAGCTAGAACATGAACACACACACACACACACACACACACACACACACACACACACCTGCTCTGAGAGTTGATTCTACCAACATTCCTCCATCTTTCATAAACAAATATTATCTCAAATGGATCATTCTCATTTGCATGTAAACAGTATTTCTGCCCTATGTTCTTTGCTTCCCTTTCAAACAAAACTCAACACAAGGTACAGTACAATCCTGGCTGTTTCCATCCCTCTGTTAAGCCTTCTCCACTTCACTAAAACTACTCCTGGCTCTTGGAGGCCAGTTCCTAGCATTTGTCTTATATGACTCATCAGTTGCATTCAACTTAAATGAGCAGAGTTCTTCTTTGTTTTTTTTTTCTTTGTTTTTTTTTTCTTTTTTTTTGGTGGTGGGGGGTGGGACCAGAGTTCAAACTCAGAACCTTGCACTTGCCAGGCAGGCACTTGGGCCATGGAGCTATCTCCCTGTCCCCCAAGCAAAGAGTTTTTCAAGCAGTAAATATGAATACAAATTAAAGCAAATCGCACCGCTGGGAGCTGAGCCTGCACGTCCGCCTCGGGTAAGCTCCCTGCACCCCTCTGCCCCGCCTCTGCGTTCCCGCCACTAAATTCCTGTTCCAGCCCAGCCCAAACCCCACCGCTGGGAGCTGAGGCCTAGCGCCAGGTGGGTCAGGATCCTTGGCCTGCCTTCCCTTTCCCCGCCCCTCCCCCCCCTTTTTTTTTTAACCCCTCCAGCCTAAGCTCCAGCACCGAAACCATCAAATAGCTCGTTTGGCAACCGATCTGGTCCACGAGCCTACCAGGACTACTCAATCCCAAAGCTCCACCTCCACCTACAGACCACATCCACCAGGATTCACAAAAGCTAGCAGCCAGAGCCCCAACACAAGAGTCAGGAACCTCTGTAGAAGAACCACCTTGGAGTCTCCAGACCAAACGCCCATAGACACAGCATAACAC
>PVJA010026023.1:0-30118 GCA_004027025.1 Myocastor coypus
AAAAAAAAAAAAAAAAAAAGAATTAGAAGGTCTATTATTTGAGTTCTGACTTTCACTTTGCTTCTCTTAGCTTGCTATGTTCAGTTTTTAAGAGAAAGAAGTATACACAGGGAAAAAAAAAAGGCTTTATCATAACTTTAAGAACTCAATTTATAAGCCAGGTGTTGTGGCGCACGCCTGTAATCCCAGCATTCGGGAGGCTGAAGCAGGAGGATCGGTGCGAGTTCGAGACCAGCCTGGGCTACAAAAGTGAGCTCAAGGCCAGCCTGAGCTGCATAGTGAGACCCTGTCTCAAAAAAAGACAAAAAAAAAAAGAACTCAATTTATAGGGTGTATTGCAGGATAAAAATGTCTCTTAGAGATGAGGTCTTCTTCTGTTGCCTAACTGGTCTTCAACTCCTAGAGTCAAGCTATCTTCCTATCTCAGCCTCCCACATAGCTGGACTACAGGCACATGCCATCATATCCAACTTCGTAGGCAGAAATGCATTTTATAAAAATCAATTCATACAGCATATCCTGGCTCAGTTTATACTATGAAAATCTGAAAGCTATATCCCTCAGATTTCTAACTTTCATAATTTCTAGTGATGACCCCCCTGCTTTTGACCAACAGTAAGATACTGTACCTAACCCAGAATCTGCTCATGAGGAAAGGATGATGAACAAACATTTCATTTTTTTAAAGGGCTTTATAAGGGTGATGCTGGTGCTGGTTAACTGTGGAGAAAAATCTATTTTCTTCTTTAACATTTAGATGGATAGAATTTTCTTACTAGAGCACCCAGGGAGATAGCTCAGGGGCACAAGTGCCTGCCTGGCAAGTGCAAGGTCCTGAGTTCAATCCCTGGTTCAAAAAAAAAAAAAAAGAATTTTCTTACTAGAATATTCTTTTACCTGACATTTATTATAAAGTTAATCATCTCTACATTCTTATATTCTGTTCCTCTTTATCATCAATGACTTTTCCCCATGCACACTGTCTTCTTCACCCCACAGGTCACAATCTGGGCTCTTTATTCTTTTTGTTATTGTTGTTGTCTATTTGAGACAGGGTCTCGCTATGCAGCTCAGACTGGCCTTGAGCTCACTTGTAGCTCAGGCTGGCCTCAAACTTTCACCAATCCTCCTGCCTCAGCCTCCCAAGTGCTGGGATTACAGGTGTGAGCCACCACGCCTGGCAGGGCTCTTAATTCTGAACTTCTATCAGCTGTGCATAATTACATTTATCATGGGAAGTTGGTACATGTATATAATGCATCTTGTTTTTACTGCCCTGCTATTGTTTGTGTCTAGGTGTCCTCCCAAAGCTTCATGCAGTCATGGAGCAGCTTCTAGAGTTTCTGATTAAGTCTTGACCCAGTGCTAGGCTTATGGGTGTGGTACACCTGTCCTGAATGAGTAATCTGCATTGCAATGTAAGGAGAGAGAGGCTTGCTGGCAGCCACACCTGCTTTGCATTTTGCTGTTTTCTTCTGCCTTGAAAGGCTGCCCTCTTCCATGTGCCTGTCTGCCCTGCAGCCAGCTGAGTATGGACTAAATCCTCCATTAACTGTTCATTCCTTCATTTCGGGTGTCAGGTGTTTTGTCCCAGCAAGGAGAGAAAAGTAACTGACGTGTACTCTTACCCCTCTCTTCATCACATCCTTCTGCCTCTTGGTGCCCTTTCATTTTACAAAAAACTCTTCCCCTGTTTCCTATTATTTTTACTTCATTTTTTGATTTATTTATACCTTGTGTTTCTTATATATAAGAGAAACCATGTGATGTTTAAGCTTGTGTGTCTGATTTATTTCCCAAGGTGCACCCATTTGCCTATAATTGACTCGTTTATCCTTCTTTATGGCAGAGTAGTATTCCATTGTGGAGAAATACTACATTTTCTTCATCCATCTATTTACTGATGCACACATAGGCAACTTCAAAGATTTCACTATTATGAATTGCACTGCTATAAACATGAGTATGTATACATCACTGTAATATGGTGCATTCAACTCTTTCAGGAAGATGTCTAGTAGAATAGCTGGGTTGAATGGAATTTCTACTTTTACTTTATGAGGATTCTCTGAGCCATGAATCTTGATATAATTCTATGCTCTTAGCTATATTTTCCAAAGTTATCTGCTATGGACCCCTCTACAGATCAGGTTTTCACTTCCTCTCAAATATCTGGCACTCATTCAGAATTTGAAGTCTGTGCTCATGCTGTTGCTGCACTGTACAATATTCCTTGCTACTTCAAATCCTGGCCACACTCCAGTGATCAACCGAACTTACATGCAGCCATCTTTGGCTTTGACTCTTTCAAGCATATATTCTCAATTACTATCATTCACTCAGGCCTTATAATGTCTTGTCAGGATTCTTGACAATCTCGGGCATATATACCTGTTGTCTCCATGTGGTGAAATCCTGCAGAGTAGCACCTACAGGTCTTTTCTTCTTTTAACTTTATCTCCCTGTTCCCAGTGTTCAGTATTTTGTGTGAATGCTGAAGATAAATTTAAGATATGTAAAGTGTGTTCATTTTTCATTTCTTTTTGTAATACTTATGGTTAGATGTGTGTAAATTTCACTATGATGAAAAGCCTGTACATTTTTGTAATAATTTAGAAGCAAATATATTTCCCAGCAGGACTTTTATTGATTCTATTAACTGTAAGGCTGCTGGGATGTACAGTCCATGTGGTTGATCTCTGACTGCCCTTTTAGAAGCTAATCTCTATTTCTTAGATCATTACACTATATTAGGTCCTTTGCATTCTCCAATTCTCAGTTAAAATAAAGCTATTTGTCCAGATTTTGCAAAAAGAAATTAGTTGAGTACAGTTCCCCAAAGTCAGGTGATCTGCATTGGAATATGTACTGGCCACTTACCAGCCATGTGATCTTAGAATGAATTCCATTTCTTTTTTTTTTTTTTTTTTTTTTTTTTTGGGCCAGGCTTTGAACTCACAGCCTTGCACTTGCGAGGCAGGCACTTGTGCAACAGAGCTATCTCTCTGGTCCCAAACACATGAGATCCTGTTTTATTTTGTTTTGTTTTGCTTTATGTCTTTTTGAGACAGGGTCTCAGTATGCACTTAAGGCTGGCCTTGAGCTCACTTTTGTAGCCCAGGCTGGTCTCAAACTCACATTGATCCTTCAGCCTCCCAAGTGCTGGGATTAGAAGTGTGCGCCACCACACCTGGTTCAACTTCTTGAACATGAGAAAGCTCTTATCGATAGCTGGCAATGTAGCAAACCCCATTACATAAAGCCCTTGTGAGTATGAATCTCTGAGCTTCATCTGAAATAGAGGATGATAATGCCTCCATGTGCACCTTCTATGAGACTCAAAACAGACAATGGGAATGAAGCCTCTTTCTTAATGCTTATGTGCACAATAATATAGACATTTATTTTTCTTTTATGGAAATTTGTTTTTTATTATTTATTATTTTTAAACTTTATGCTATGGCCAGCTCAACCTGCCCTGGGGGTGGGGCTGGCACAGTATGTGGTGCCGGGGATCAAACCAAAGTCCCTGCAGTTGCCTAAGGTTGCCTAAGCAGGTGCTGTAGACTACTGAGCCATCTTGCAGGCCCCTTTTATAGAAATTCTATACTTGTACACCAGTTTAAAAAATTCGTACAACTTCATGCCTGTAGTCTCATGCAGTCTCATCATACCATTGCCACGAAACTGATAGGAAAATTGAGACAAGGGAAGTTGTATGGTCTAATGAGATCAGGTGTGTTCAGTGTGGTATGGCTAAAGACTGATGTTGTATGCTCTGCATAAGGTTGTTTGACAAAACTAAGATTGGACCTTGAGACCATTAACTCAAGGGCAGCAGTTCTCTTCACCAGTTGATAGTTACAAAAGACTTACTAGCAGATCTTCTTAAATAAGTAGGTTAGTCATCTGGTCAGAATTCTGCTCATATTCATGCTGAACAGGTAGGGGCAGTTTCTTTTATTTAATCTGCTCAAAGCAGAGATGGCACCTGAGGCAATCTAATCAATATTTGCCAAGCCTAAGTCAGCTCAGTACATATGTTCCTTCAGCTTTTGATCTTTGCATCATCTTTGTTCTCTCTTATACCGTTTAGTTCCCATGCTTTTGATATGCTGAACAAAAGAAAATCTTCTTCACTTTCTTATCATCACCTTAGCTTACAATGTTCTATTTTTCAAAATTTCAGCACTGAAAAAAATGCAATAGAAACATCAACACTAAAGACCAATATCCACATGGTGGCGAAGTTTACCATTTCATTTTTTTCTTGTTTATACCATTCGTTTGTTGAAAAATTATTTTCTGAGTGTCTACCATGTTTCTAGTTCTTTTCTAAAAGTCAAAAGGAAACAAAAGATATAGTGATATAGTTCCTTTTCTTGATGATCTAGGGGTGAGGAGGAGTCTGAGAAAGAAGAAATATAAACCTGAGAGAATTTAACTAAAATCACCTTCATATCTGGACATGTGAGGAATCACTTCCAGGAACCCCCACAGATACTGAAATCTGTGATACTAAACTTTCTTATATAACGTGCCATCATATTTGCATTTAACCTATGCACATGTCCTGTAAATTTTAAATCATCTCTGAAGTACATATCATACTTCATAAAATGTATATATTTTATAACTATATTGCATTATTTATGAATAATAATAATAACAAGTAATCATTTATCAAATTTTTCAGGCTCTATTTGATTGATTCCACTGAGGCAGAACACGTGGATGTTAAGGACTGATGGCACATATCAACATATGGTTATGGGATAAAAGAGTGATGCAGGCTGCTGTATGACTTAATGGTGAGCAAAAGAAGCCTATATGGAAGAGGTGAGAACTGAGACAGGGCATGGGGAAAAATCAAATAGATTAATTTAAAAAAGAATAAAGTAGATTTAGAAAGAATTCTTTCCAATAAAGGTGATACCACTATGTAGAAATGCAAAATCCATATGCTCAGGTCAGGAATAGGATTAACCCAGTTATAACAAACAGATATTGGATAAATAGGACTGAAATAAATTAGATAACCATTGATTTTGTTAGAGTAATTTCCACCACAAGAGCTAAGTTGTCTATTAAATCTGTCACTAACTATAGCCTTTGGGAGGCATTTTGATTTGATCCAGTTTCCATTTCCTTGTTTAGAAAATGTGCAAAATGAACACATTGAACTCTAAAGTCCTTCCCGCTGGGGAGGATAAAAACAAGGGGGAGGAGGGTGTGAGGAAGTAGGACAGAGGGAGAGGAGGAGAAGAAACAGAAAGAGCTGATAATAACATTCTTAGGAATTGTTACATGGCCTTTGAGGTGGTTTATTTTCAAACAAAACAACTGACAGCTTACACTGTGGGTGACAGCTCGGGTTCTTCTGTTAGCTAGAATAATTCATCTTAGGTCAGTCCCTTAATCGCTATTGAACAATGGGCAAGTTAGCTTAAACTCAGTAAGCTTCATTTATCTAATCAGCATTTATATAACATCTTATTTTAGTAGTAAGTGTTCGCCAGAAAAACTGAAACAGCAAGTATTCATGTATACATACACATACACAAACTTATACATGTTACCAGGAATGCAGGTCCCCATGCAGCAAAGGAACCAACCCTTCACTCCTTTGTCCTTGGCTCTTTCTTTATGTATTTAGGACGGGGTCTACAGGGCCTCACTACTAGATCAGTCTCATAGTGATTCTCCTGTTTTCAGCCTCCACACCCAGGCTCAGTCACCTTTTCAGCATACCGCAGAGAAAAGGCTGGCAGCACACACTGGAGATCAAACTTCTGGCCCTTGAGTCTGCCTAAACAGGCACTTTAATTCACTGAGCTAGCCCTTTTTTAAAAGTTTTATTTATTTGTTTGGTACAGTGTCTCACTATGCAGTTTGTTTGTTTATTTATTTATTTGTTTATTTATTTATTTATTTAGTCTTTTTTGAGACAGGGTCTCGCTATGCAGCTCAGGCTGGCCTTGAGCTCACTTTTGTAGCCCAGGCTGGTCTCGAACTCGCACTGATCCTCCTGCCTCAGCCTCCCAAGTGCTGGGATTACAGGCGTGTGCCACCACGCCCAGCTTCACTATGCAGTTTAGTCTCACAGTAATCCTCTTGCCTCAGCCTTGCCAATTCGGCGATTACAGGCGTACATCACCACTCCTGTTTCCGATAGCCACCAGGAAATGCCCTAGGTTCTGGAACCACAGGGCACATGGTACCAAGGATAGAAACCGGGTCTTTGTGCTTGTCAGGCAAGTGCTTAGACCACTGAGCTATCTTCCCAACACCTCTTTTTTTTTACCCTTGATAAAAGAATTTAGTTGAAACACATAGGCAGCCATGCATAAGTATAGATAGAATATACTATAAATTAGATACTGAGATTCGAATGACACGGCCAGCAGTACCAAAGAAGCATCAGCCCCAAGTGTGCATTTGGATACATTGTTATATTTACAAAATTTACTCCTGGTATTTGGTAAACTATGATGATTGTCATTGTTTATATATACCATGTAGGGGCCAAGGAGACAGCTCTGTGGATTAAATGCTTGCCTAGAAAATACAAGGTCCTGAGTTTGATCCCTGGTACGACCAAAAATAAAATGTATACACCATGTATATATGTTTATCAACATTTCCTTAAGAAAATGTCTTCCTTGTTCCTTTCAAGTATATAGAGTTCCCTTAGGAAACTTAATCATATAAGAATATAAATCAGATTTCAGCCCAAGGAAAGACGGTCCTTATTTTTTCAATTCAATTTTATTTTATTGTGAATAGTTAAAAAAAAAAAGAAGCAAAAACAAGTAGAAAAAAAGACAGAAACAGAGAAACATGTAATATATATGTTACAGATTTTCAAAACAGGAATAACTAAAGCTGGGCGTAGTGGCGCACGCCTGTAATCCCAGCACTTGGGAGGCTGAGGCAGGAGGATCAGTGCGAGTTCGAGACCAGCCTGGGCTACAGAAGTGAGCTCAAGGTCAGTCTAAACTGCATAGCGAGACCTTGTCTGAAAAAAGACCAAAAAAAAAAAAAACAGGAATAGCTAACTAACAAGGGCTGGTATCTCTTTTTATTGTCAAAATTGTTGCTCAGATTAACAGATATTGTTATGCAAGATTGGACAAATAATTGAATATTAACTCTTGCTTTCAAGAAATCTGAATTTTTTCTTTGTCTTTTTAAAAACATTTTAAAGAGAGTATAATAATTGATAAGACACTAGAAACAGTACACATTCAGAAGATGAAGATGAGAGGTATTAAACCATGGATTTTGTATTACACATTGCTGTCCTCAATGTAGTTGCTCAGATCACAGATGTCAGCATATGGAGATAGACAAGGTAAAGATTCTAAACATTAACTGCTACTTTCCATGAAATGATGGAAATAATTAGCACAATCATCTCAGCAATCCTGCATACATACCTGCATTTTCCTCCTTCCTTTTTTCCTATCTTTTCTCCTTTCATCTTTGCTATTTAATCCACCAGTTCAGTGTTTTCTGTTTTACTATATCTATTATACCTTTCAGGTTTTATTTATTCTTTCACATTCGTATACTATGGAGACAATACAATATTTACATACATGAGTCTGATTTAGTTCTGAGATAATGGGGTGTTAAGGCCCCTTGTTAAGACTGTCATGTTGGTTTTAGATTTTTTTCAGTCTTTTAAAACTTGTCTTATATATTTGGATGCTCCCATATTTGTTGCATACATATTTATGACTTATCTCTTCTAGAAAGAAGGTCTTTAAAAATGGTCCCTTTTCATATATCATTGGATGAAGGTCATGGTACCCAGAAATGCTGTATACCTTGTTTTGGAAACAGAGAGGTGACCACATATTGGAAGGAATGTACACAATGCGTAAACTTAAATTTCATTGTAATCTGTGAGATTGTTTTAGGTCTGAAACTACATATATATTATTATTGAAGTCTTTGTTTCTTAACTATAGCTAGCACAGCATACTATTTTGCATTGCACATAACCATGCATACACACACACACACACACACACACACACATTTGTCCTTTAGGGTTGTTAATGTTTAACTACCTGCCTAACACATGTATTTCTGGAAATAGAGATTATAGAAATTGGCTCACACAGGGCAAGTTATGGCAGCAACTGCCTGTAATCCCAGCATTCAGGAGGCTGGGATAGGAAGATAGTTGTGAGACATGACCAACTTTCACTACAATGTGAGCTCAAGACCAGCCAGAACTGCCTAATGAGACCCTGTCCCAAAAGAGAAAAAAAATGGCTCACATAATCCTGAGACTGAAAGCCCCTATTCTGCTATCTGTAAACAGGAGAACTGGGAAAACTATTGGTGAAATTCAGTCCAAGTTTGAAGGCCCAAGAACCAGAAAAGCCAATTGTTAAGTAGGAGTCTGAGGCCAATATACTAAGAGTCAGGAGCAATTGTGTCCAGGGGCAGCAAAAAATACTTTCCCAGCTCAATTTGCTCTTCCTCCAAATTTAGGCCCTCACTAATTGGAAACTACCTACTCACACTGGGATATTTTCTTTTTTTTTTTTTAGAATTTTTTATTTTATTTATTTTTTTTTCTTGTTTCAGACCTTTGTTTGTTTATTCACTCATTTTTATGACTGGCTCAACCCGCCCCAAGGGCAGGGCTGGCGCAGCATGTGGAGCCGGGGATTGAACCTCAGTCCCTGAAGCCGCCCAAGCAGGCGCTTTAGGCCACTGAGCCATCCTGCCGGCCCCTACACTGGGATATTTTCTTATCCAATCTCCTAATTTAAATGCTATTCTCTTCTGGAAACACTGTCACAGTCACACCACACCCAGAGATGCTTTACAGAGTATCTGGGCAGCCCAAAAAAACTGAAATATGGAATTAATCATTATACTCAGTGTACTTAAATCCTATTCTCTAATATGAAAGAAACCACGTGACATTTAAATTTGTGTCAGACATATTTCAATTAATATTACATTCTTAAGTGATATACATTTACCTACAAATACTGCAAGTTTATCCTTTTTGGCAGAATAATAATCCATTATGTATAATTACTATATTTTCTTTTTTAAAGGACATCGTATGAACCTTTTAAAACTTTTCCTGAGGAAAAACATGTTGAAATACAAGCAACCATTATGAGTAGAGAACTCATAAAGTATTGCTTATATACTTTGTCAAATTATGGATCAGAAAGGGAAATTAGTAACACCTTACTCCTTCTGCATTCATTCATCTGCTACAGGATATATACATTATTGCCAAGATCTAACTAATACACATTGTCATGCCATAAACACAGATATACATATAATATAATGATTTTTAACTCTTTCGGGAAGATATACAGAAGGGGATAGCTGGCTCAGAAAGAACTTCTATTTTTAGTTTCCTTAAGAATCTCCAAAGTGATTACCATCACGCCTGTAATCCCAGCACTCGGGAGGCTGAGGCAGGAGGATTGGTGCGAGTTCGAGACCAGCCTGGGCTACAAAAGTGAGCTCAAGGCCAGCCTCAACTGCATAGCAAGACCCTGTCTCAAAAAGACAAAAAAAAAAAAAAAAGAAGATAGATAGAGAATAGGAAGGAATTCAAATAATTCCTCGAGTTATCTAATCCATTGTTTCAAATATATAATAATATATATGTTAATTTCTAGCATTTATATTCCCAGTTTCTCTTAGTTTGCTAAAAAGAATTTTTTGCCATTCTCTGTTTATCCATAAAAGAGAGTTCTTTTTGTCTATGTCTTGTACACTGGGTAACTACTTTTAAGATTATGGTACATGCTGTATTGCTATTCTGTTATTATTTTGCTATGAAATTTTGTATTACTTTTTCTTTTTTTTTTTTTTCTTTGTGGGACCAGGGTTCAAACTCACGACCTTGCACTTGCCCAGCAGGCACTTGTGCCTCGGAGCTATCTCCCCAGCCCCTGTATTACTTTTTCATAAAATCTTTTTTGAAGATAAAAATGTTTATTTATTTATTTACTTACTTACTTACTTATTTAGTCTTTTTGAGACAGGATCTCACTATGCAGTTCAGGCTGGGCTTGGGCTCAATTTTGTAGCCCAGGCTGGTCTCCAACTCACACTGATCCTCCTGCCTCAGCCTCCTAAGTCCTTGGATTACAGGTGTATGTCATCAGGCCCAGTGCTAAAAATGTTTCATACCTGCAAATGTATAGAATGTTATGAGAACAGATAAAGCGAAGGCCTAATTCAGTGTGATATCAGAGTTTCCCCAAACTAAGCCAGCGAGAGAAAAGTATTTCCTGTGAAAGCCTGTACGACTAGAAGGATCCTGCTACATCAAGGAACTAAAGGGGTATTGGCAGAAGAAATAAAGATACAGTGATCAACAGCTCCCAGATTATACTGTCTTGACAGTCCCATAAAGACTGCAGATCATTAACAAGAAGTGATAAGTCTGTTTCCTTATTTATAAAAGAAGGGAAATAATAACGCCTCCTTCATGGAGTGGCTATGAAGTTAAACAGCATCACTGTCCTTGGTTTCTCATCTCTTTATTAAATCCATCACCCTCAGAAACTTTTCCCATCTCCACTGACACCACTCTAGCCCAAGTAACTGTTCTATCTAGGCAATTACTAACTGGTCTTGGCTTCCATTTTGCTTTCCTCCAACACATTATCCCTCGGGCAAATAAAGTGATCTTATTAAAAGATAAAACTGAACATTATAGAACTTGGCTTAAAATATATTTCACTGAGTTCTCTCTACTTTCAGGTTAGAAACCAAATCCTTAGGACATGTGCTAATTCTATCCCTCCAAGTACATTTAATTTCTTGATCCCTCCTGCTGCTTCAAATTCATTCCAATTTGTCCTTAACTCCCTCCTTGAAGAAGTCTTTTGTAATAACACTGTGCTATCCATGTCAGATTCTTTTGTTATTTGCACTAAGAAATCATGTTTTTCCCCCTTTTGATCACTTATTTCTGTAATTACACAGTCACTGGTATGTTTTATTTAATGTCTGTTATTACACAGTCACTGGTATGTTTTATTTAATGTCTGTTTCCTCTGCAAAATGATTGGGACCAAGAAAGCAAGGGGCACAGTACATATCTGGTTCACTTTTACAACCTCAGAATCTTGGCCAGTGCTTGATACATAGGAAAGTATTTAATGAATATTTGTTCATTGAATGAGGGAAATATTAATGTTATAAATAAAATAACAGTAGTGCAGCTGAGAATGCAGCTCAGTGGTGTAATGCTTGGCTAGTATGTGCAAGAACCTGCATTTTATCCCTAGCACCACAAAGAAGTAATAGCAACCATAAAATAAATAATAAACTTAGTGTTTCATTAATAGGTGTCGCTGTAAGAACCAATTATATTGAAATAATGGTACAAACCCAACAAACTCTTTTCAGAACCCTTATACAGTGGTATCTTGGTTCACAAACAGTTCATCCCACCACTATGTTTGTGTGGACCAGACAGCCATGATCCTGTTGGTTATGTTTGCAAACATAAACAAAATTACCTGAACACTTCTATTTACGAAACAAAGTATTCATGAAGAGAAGCAATCATGAACCAAGGTATCCCTGTACTTATATTTTTTTTGTTGTTTTTTTTTTGTTTGTTTGTTTGTTTTGTTTTGAGACAGGGTCTCGCTATGCAGTTGAGGCTGGTCCTGCACTCACTTTTGTAGCCCAGGCTGGTCTCGAACTCGCACCAATCCTCCTGCCTCAGCCTCCCAAGTGGTGGGATTACAGGCGTGAGCCACCACGCCCGGCTTCCCCTGTACTTATATTGAAAATAATTTTGTTATCTAATTATATCTATCAGCAAGTATGCTAATGAACACAGACTCCAAAGTCAGATGAGACCTGAACCCTGGTTATGCTACTATCTTTATGACTCTGAAGAAGTTAGCCTTTCTGGGACAGAACTTCTCAGACTCATGTATAGAAAGTGCTTAGTGCACACAAAAGTATTATTACATCTTACAGATTTATTACTAATCCAAGCAAGTATCTATTAAAGTATACAGCAAAAGCAGAATACCAAAGGCCTTGTTGCAGCATGCCATCTTGGCCTGTTGGGGCAGGGGGAAACTCCCTCATGATTTAAAATTTTAGTACATTTTCCTATAATCTTGAGAAATACAGTAAAGAGAACTGTAAGAGAGACAAGGAAGAATATAGATAAAGGTTGTGAAACAATGGCTTAGTCCCTAAAGGGTTGGCTTTTTTTTTTTAGAACTGAGGATTGAATTCAGGTCCTTGTACTTGCCCAGCAAGAACTTATTCTACTGAGCTATCTCCTCAGCCCCAAGGGCTAGGTTTCTAAATGGTAGGAAATCTCTAAAGTATTCATATAAACATTGAAGTCGGGGCTGGTAGGATGGCTCAGTGGTCTAAAGCAACTGCTTAAGAATGCTTAGGCGGCAAGAGGGACCAAGGTTCAATCCTCAGCACCACATGCTGCGCCAGCCCCACCCCTAGGGCAGGTTGAGCCAGCCATAATAAAAAAAGAAAAAAAAACATTAAAGTTGATCTAATCTATCCTTCTTTGGACTTCTGTGTGCTTGATTCTCCAAAATGGAGTACCTTGAGGAAACTCAGTTGACTGAATATATCCTTTGTCTGGAACACCTAGCTAACCATCCATTTTCTTCTAAAATATTACCTAATGTGCCTTCTAAAAAATGCATCACTTCTCCTGAGAGATACTTTTGTTGTCTTTTTGAGACAGAGTTTCACTATACAGTTCAGGCTGAACTTTTTTTTATTCTTTTTTTTTTTTTGTCTTTTTGAGACAGGGTCTCACTATGCAGTTGAGGCTGGCCTTGAGCTCACTTTTGTAGCCCAGGCTGGTCTCGAACTCGCACCAATCCTCCTGCCTCAGCCTCCCAAGTGCTGGGATTACAGGCGTGAGCCACCACGCCCGGCTATTAGGCTGAACTTGATCCTCCTGCCTCAGCCTCCCAATTGCTGGGATTATAGGCATGTGCCACCACATCTGGCCTGACAGATACATTATTTTAAAGAGATCTTGGGGTAGGAAAGGGCTTCCTCATCCAAAGGATTAAACCTCAAATTGTAGAATATTTAAAAATTAAGACATATAAAAATGCAAGAATAGACTCAGGCTTGCTGTCTCTCTCTCTCTCTCTCTCTCTCTCTCTCTCTCTCTCTCTCTCTCTCTTTCTCTCTCTGTCTCTGTCTCTCTCTTCCTCTCCCTCTCTCTCTCTCTCTCTCTCTCTCTCTCTCTCTCACCCCTTCATGGATATGGATGCTATGAAAAGACCAGCTTTTTCTCTGCTGTGCCACTCTGCCCTGCTGTTGTGCCCTGGAGCCAGCTGATTATGAACTGTAACCCTGAGCAAAAATAAATGTGCCCTCTACTCCTTTAAATTGTGGGGGTTGCATACTGTGTCTTAGTGACAAGAAAGTAACCAAAACATACAATAATGAACAGAAGAAAGGGAAAATAACTAGTCCCTGTTTTGGGGCTGGGGAAATAGCTCCGTGGCACAAGTGCCTACTGCAAGTACAAGGTTGTGAATGCGAACCCCAGTACCACAAAAAAAAGAAGTAATCCCTGTTTTAATAATTTACATTTGGGAGAGAAAAATAAGACACAAAATTGAAAAAAAAAAACATAAATCCAGATATAGTGTCATACATATGTAACCCCAGCTACTCAGAAGATGTACAATACAGAATCACAAATTAAATACAAAATCAGAAGCCCTGTGGATGTAGCTCTGTGTGAAAGTGCTGGGTCCCATCCTCAGTATCACAAAATACAGGTCACTCTGCATAGTGAAAAGCAGTAAGAAACAAAAGGAAATAAATAAATAAGCACAGCATAGAGATATGAAATGGGGAGGGGGATACAAGGCTTCAATAGGATGATTATTTCAAGGTTAAGCCTGAAGGAAATTAGAAAACTAATGATAGATATCTAGAGAACGAACATTTCAGGCGAAGAGAAAGAGTGTAAAAGTCCTGAAGGATTTTTTTTGGCATGTTCGGCCAAGTGGATTATGAGTCTGCAGTGAAGGGAAAGTAGGGAAGAGTACCAGGGGGTTAAGTCACTGAGCTAGCAAGGAAATGTCAATAGATCTTTTTCGTTCTTTTTTTTTTTTTTTTTTTTTTTGTCTTTTTGAGACAGGGTCTCACTGTGCAGTTCAGGCTGGCTTTGAGCTCACTTTTGTAGCCCAGGCTGGTCTCGAACTCACATCGATCCTCCTGCCTCAGCCTCCCGAGTGCTGGGATTACAGGCGTGTGCCACCACACCCGGCTGTCGTTCTTAATAAAGTTTTGGCTTCTCTTTTTGTTTTTCTGTAGTATGGACATCATACTCCTACCATGCAAAGAAGAAAGAAAGAAAGAAAGAAAGAGACAGAGAGAGAGAGAGGGAGAGAGAAAGGAATGAAAGAAAGATGACAGCTCCAGGAAGGGCACATTACCCTGTGTGCTTGGAGTTTGGCAACGGTTAGAAGCAGGTGTTCGGAGCCGGGCGTGGTGACACATGCCTGTAATCCCAGCACTCGGGAGGCTGAGGCAGGAGGATTGCTGCGAGTTTGAGACCAGCCTGGGCTACAAAAGTGAGCTCAAAGCCAGCCTGAACTGCACAGTGAGACCCTGTCTCAAAAAGCCAAAAAAAAATAAATAAATAAATAAATAAAAATAAATAAAATAAGCCGGCCGTGGTGGCTCACACCTGTAATCCCAGCACTCGGGAGGCTGAGGCAGGAGGATTGGTGCGAGTTCGAGACCAGCCTGGGCTACAAAAGTGAGCTCAAGGCCAGCCTCAACTGCATAGCGAGACCCTGTCTCAAAAAGACAAAAAAAAAAAAAAAGAAGCAGGTGTTCGGAATCAGGAAGATGGAATTTCAAATCCAATTGCAAATCCAAGATCTGCAACTTCCTGTTGGGGTGAGCAAGGTAAAAGGTAATTAAGTCATTTTTCCTCAATTGCAAAACAGGGATAATAAGGATCTATCGTACAACATTGTTGGAAAGATGAAGTAATCATTCAGAAAGCCTGCATAATTTTTCAGTATTCAGATACTTCATTATTCAGTGACATCTGCTGATGAAATAGAAACCATGGTGGGCACCACCCAGAAAGCTGTGCAGCGTGTGTGGTCGCCCGCCCTGTTTGTTGTTTGTGTTTCAGGCAGTGAATAGAAGGAGCAGCAATGAGTAAAAGCCCAGACCTGTGGCTATTAACAGATCCCAGCTTTTAACAGGAAACAGCCTAAGGAAGGAAACAAGCACTGGCATTACAAGCATGTGCCAGCACACCTGGCCAGTGCACCTGCATTTTAACTGCAACCCATTACCAGAGATCAGGTGTGAATTTTCCACTTGTAGCATCATGCCCATTCTCAGATTTCTAGATTCTCGGGAGCTAGAGGGTATAGCTCAACACAGAGCTACACTTGCTTAGCATGTGAGAAACTCTGAGTTTGATCTGAAACATCAACAAGAAAAGAGTATCTCAGACAAGTGTTGTGCAGACTAGTAAAGCTCAACTTGCACACCTCCGGGATAATATCAAGAATAAGACATTTCTAGGTGTGGTGGTGCATGCTTTTAATCCCAGCTCTTGGGAGACTGATGAAGATCTTAAATGCAAAACCAGCCTAGGCAATTTAGCAAGACCTTGTCACAAATTTTAAAATAGAATAGACTGAGGTACAGTTCAGTGGTAGAATGCTTGCCTAGCATGTATAAGGGCCTGGGTTCAATTCCAAACACTGAAAAGCAAACTAAAACACAACTACTTTTTAGCTGAACAAATTATTATGGAAAGGGAAATAAGGTAAACTCATGTGTGCACTCGGGACCTGGTGGAATGTTGATGCTGTGTTCACTTCTAAGAATTTTGAAAAGTCTTAAGATCTTAACTCAGCACTAGTCAATGTCATGCAAATTTTCTGGATTGTTATCAAATTTGGGAAAATGTCTACCTAAATTTCACAATTTATTTTATGTATTAGCTGTAAGAATTTGAAAATATCATGAGTTATGTAGTAGCTAATCCTAAACTTTTTTTTTTATGTGAACACAGCATAAAACACAATGCTTGGGGCTGGGGAGATAGCTCTGTGGCACAAGTGCCTGCTGGGCAAATACAAGGTTGTACATTCGAACCCCAGTCCCACCAAAAGAAAAAAAATGCTTGGGGCCAGCGGGATGGCTCAGCGATCTAAAGTGCCTGCTTAGGCAACTGCAAAGACCACGGTTCAGTCCCTGGCACTACATGCTATGCTAGCCCCATCTCCAGGGCAGGCTGAGCCAGTCAAAATATAAAAAATAAAAAGTTAAAGATTTAGAAAAAAAGAAGAAGCAAGTGGAATATGGGAGCTGGGGAGATAGCTCAGGGGCACAAGTGCCTGCCTGACAAGTACAAGGTCCTGATTTCAATCCCCAGTTCTGAAAAAAAAAAAAAGTTCAAACAAAATGCTTGCATCTCTCAAAAGCCAGCATTCTCTTAGATCTGTAATTGGGCTCAACACACTCAAGCCTCAGGACAATCTTTTTGGCTTTCTTCCAGAAAATCGGCTTAGTCTGCCCACCACAGCCACTCTGCTTCCTGTCATAACACTGCTTTCCCTGGGCATATAGGGAATCCTTGCCTTTCTTGTACTATGTCACTTTGTGGGGCTGATGCTTGCCACACTTCTTACAGAAAGTTCACCTCAGAGCCTGGTCCCTCGGGTTGTCGATCCTGACAATATTAGGTTTCTTTGCTTCGGTCAAGCACACAGGGGCCTGAGCTTATCCGTAGACAGTACTGATCACAAGGGTAGGCTAAGGATTAAACTGGATATTACAATAAAATGAAATGAAATGAGATGAAATAAAATAAAATAAAATAAAATAAAATAAACTGGATATTACTAAGTACCTAACATGCTTGTAGACACACTACCAGTGGGAAAGAAACAACCCTAATCTTAAACTTTGAATTGACTAGAAGTGTTCTCCCACAAGTCATTCCTGCATCAATACAGCCAGCACAGCAAACCACATTCGTGTATCATACTCACCTCAAAAAAAATGTATCTACTACTCAGTTTCTCTCCAGTTGAATTGTAGAAATACTTGTTCTCCAACACTACTCAACCTGAGGGGAAGAAAGCATGATAAAGAAGAAGAAAGAATGAGAGAATTGTGAAAACAGACTTAACTCACTGCATTTACAACTGCATTCCACAATTACTGCAAAACAAATTATTGTCCATCAACACACAGGACTTTTTCTCTGAAGCTATGAAAAGGTCTATGCAAACAGAAGGTGCTGATGCTTAGCCTTGTTCAGCATCAAAGGAAACCTGCTTTAAAAAGAAGTTTGTTGCCGAGCATGGTGGCACATGCCTGTAATCCCAGCACTCAGGAGGCTGAGGCAGGAGGATCACTGCAAGTTCGAGACCAACCTGGGCTACAAAAGTGAGCTCAAGGCCAGCCTGAACTGCATAGTGAGACCCTGTTCCAAAAATAAATAAATAAATAAATAAATGAATAAATAAACCAAATTTTTTGTTAGGGTAAAGTCAGATAGTTAAATCCTTAAGTTGTCGCTTCCCATTTAGCTGTGTTATGCCTTTCCATTTTTATTTGTTCTTTTGTGTCCTTACACTAGGGAGACTATATGATATTTACACATGTGGGTCTGGTTTATTTCACTTATGAGTATATCTTCAAGTTGCATCTACTAATGTATTTTGAAACTGTCTCATTGTTATTTCTTTCACATTAAAATTAATAACATTTAAAAATAAATCAAACAGTTAAAACAACATTGCACACTATGGACCCTGCTTTCTCTTTGCCTGCTGAAAATATATCTGTATTACTCTATATAACTCAAGCAAAACACAAGTATATGTACAGAACTGTATATGAGGAAATACTCCAGTGCCAAAGAGTTATTTAAAACTTCAGTTTGGGCTACCCAGATAGCTCAGTCAACTAAAGCACCTGGTTAGGCAGAGCAGAGGAGCCAGTATTTGACTCCCAGCTTGCCATGCTGTCCCCAACCCCGGGGCATGCTACTACCACGACTGAGACTGGGCCTGGTGGCCTGCACCTATAATCTCAGTGGTTCGGAGGCTGAAAACAGGAGAATCAGTACAAGTCCCATCAGTATAGTGAGACCCTGTAGACCCTGTACTAAATACCAAAAAAAAAAAAAATTAAGAAATGCTAAATATATCAAAAGGCAAAAGCATTCTCTGGGCTAGGACAAGTTAGACAATACTCCATTTTAATACATTTTTGTATTTTCAAATGTATATTTAATATTAACAAAATTAACTTTCAACTGTACATTCAAGTATTCTAGTGTTATGAACTTCATTGAATTTAAACACACACACACATACACACATAATCAGGATGATAACTCAGAAAAATAAGTAGAGCTAGCCTAGGATAGATCTTACTACTACATAACTGGAGACCTGTTTTTTTTAGCAAAAGCCTTTCTAAAGCTGGACAGCAAATACAGAAATCCTAAAGGAAGAAGATGGATCAGTTTAACTGGATAAACTTTAAAACATCTGCATGGTTAACATAAACATCAAACATCAAGCAAATCATGATGGGACACGAATATTTGTTATTCATATTACAAAAATCTGATAACCACAATACAGAAAGCTATTAAAATATTAAAAGCATGAGGAATTGAATAATGAATTGTAAAATGACATGACCAGTTCATCTACAGAGGAAGAAATACAACAGGAAAAAAAAACTTAATTAGCATTGGAAGCGAAGTCAGGTAACACATGTCTGTAATCCCAGCATTCAAGAGGCTGAGGCATGCCAGCCTCGACTACATGGTAAGTTCAAAGCTAGCTAAACTACAGAGTGAGACCTTATTTCAAATAAAAAACTGATAATTAGCAATAGAGCTGGGGTTGTAGCTCAGTGATAAAGCGGTTTTCCAGAATGTTTAAAGCCCTAAGTTCTACCCCTAGTGCCACCAGAAGAAAAAATACTTTGATCAATCTTATATACCTATATGTATTAATCTAAACTGATTTGATGATGAAAATATGTAATATAACCATTGTTAAATTTAAACAATAAAAGAATTGAAAAAAAAAAAAAAAGAAAAAATACTAACAAGAATTCAGGAAAACTAAGCCCTCTCTCACCTTGATATGAGAATATAAATTAGATTAGCTCATATACAGGATAATTTTACAATATAAAAGTAAAACTAACACAGGACACAAAATCAACATTTAACAAGTTGATAGCATAGTTACATACCAACAATCAACTAGTTGAGAAATCAGGAAAGCAATTCCATTCACAATAGTTTCATAAAAATAAAGTATCTAGGAATCAAGTACAACTAAAGGCATTCAGGGCTCAGATGGCACACCCAGCATGTAGGACAGGGATTGAATTCAGTTCATCATTTTTGGCACCAGAGAGATAGCTCCGTGGCACAAGTGCCTGCCTGGCATGTGCAAGGTCGTGAGTTTGAACCCTGGTCCCACCAAAAAAAAAAAAAAAGACTTCTTTGAAAGTTAATCATTTTTATTGCCCATTACAGTTTAGTTGTAAGGGTCTGGGGAGATAGCTCAGTACAACAAGCACTTGTTTGGCAAGTGTCAGGGCCTACGTTCAATCCCTGGTTGGGCAAAACAATAAATAAATAAATAAATAGATAGATAGATAGATAAATAAATAAATAAAGTTTAGTTGTGCGCCAGCAAGATAGCTCAGCAGCCTACAAACTTTGGCAACCACAGGTACCCCAGTTTGATCCTTGACATCACATGCTGTGCCAGATAGATAGATAGATAGATAGATAGATAGATAGATAGATAGATAGACAGATAGATAAAGTTTAAAAAAGGATGTTTAGTTGCATACTGTTGCCCAGCCCTGACTACATGTGTGGTGGGTTTACATGCAGTTAGCCTTCTATATTCCTTGTTTCCACGTCTGTGGACTTAACCAAAAGAGAATTTAAAACATTAGGGAAAATCTGTGTCTAAAGTGAACATGACTAGACATTTTATCTTGTTATTATTCCCTAAACAATGCAGTGTAACAACTCTTTGCATTTTATTGGGTATTACACATAATGTAGATATAATTTGAACTATATGGGAGGATGCATGTAGGTTACATGCAAACATTATGATATGGTATATACCTGAGTTAAACATGCAAAGATTCTGGTGTCTGTGAAAGTTCTCAAACCAATCTGTCCTGGAGAGATGACTGTATTACATAATCCACCCATACATTCCAATTTCCCAGTTCTTCCAGGGATAAAAAAATTTTTCCTGGGTTCTCACAATTCCAGCCACTAGCACGCAGCATTTGCATGTGAGTAAATTTACATATGAAAATTATCCCTAGTTGATTTAATAATAAACCTTTGGGCTGGTGAGATAGCTCCGTGGCACAAATGCCTGCCTGGCAAGTGCAAGGTTGTGAGTTTGAACCCCATTCCTGCAATAATAATAATAATAATAATAATAATAATAATAACAATAATAATAAATAAGCCTTCTCACCTAGGGCTTTACCATGCAAAGTCTTCTTGATATTTTTGGGTAGTTCAGCAGTGACACAGAGCAATACTACAGTATATCCTCATAGCCCCCAATAACTACTAGCTATGCCCATTATCATAAGCTTTCCCTACACAATATTCCCATCAAATATCTTTTTATTATCAGGAAGAATTTAAGGTAATCATCAATGTAGAGATTTCACTGCACATTCCTCCCTCCAGACATTTTGTAAATATTTACTTTTTCTAAAATGAGCCCATGGGCTGGAGAAATAGTTTGGCAGCATAAGGGCCTGCCTGGCAAGCACAAGGACCTGGATTTGATCCCCAGTACCACATGCCATGCCCCATGAAAAGCCAGCCACTAAAACCAGGCATTGTGCTGCACACCTGCAATCCCAGCACTGGGGAGGCTGAGACAGGAGGATCACTATGAGTGCAAGCTGCATAGCAGACCCTGCAACAAATAAAAAAATAATTAATTAATTAATTAATTAAAAGAAAAAATGAAAAATAAGGAAGTAAAAACAAAATGAGGCCATCCCCTATGAGCTGAGAGGTGTTGTTCATGGTTCCTTGGTCTTAAACACTGAGCAGAAAAGTATAACAAAAAAATGTAGGAAAACAATACCAGAGTAATAAAAGCTTTATATAAAAAGGGGCTCCTATTACAAACCCCTTGTGGCAGTTTTCAGCTACACTGGTAGCTGATCACTGTTATGGTACATTAAGGAAGAAACTACAGTGGAACCTATAAAAACTCAGAAGGAATATTAAACTTACTTAGCTAAAATTATTGTTCACAATCACTAAACAGAGCCAGCCAAATAGCTCAGCAGACTAAAGCGCCTGATTAGGCAAGCACAGGGAATAGGGTTCAATCCCCAGTGTGCCGTGCTGGTCCTGCCCCTAGGGTACCCTGAGATGGTGGACAAGTCCAGGCATGGTGGCACGCACCTGTAAATCCAGCACTTGAAAGGCTGAAAACAAGAGAATCAATACAAGTCCAATCTACATAGTGAGATCCTATAGACCCTGTAGACTCTGTACCAAATACATAAGAAAAACCAGTGGTTATGAAATTTTGTTACAACTTTTTTTCTGTCTTTTTGAGGCAGAGTTTCATTATGTAGTTCAGGCTGGCCTTTGGCTTACTTTGTAGCCGAGACTGGTCTCAAACATACAGTGATCCTCCTGCCTCAGCCTCAGTGCTGGGATTACAGACAGGGACCACCATGCCAAGCTAAAACTTTTTAAAAATGTTTCATAAAGGGGCTGGGGAGATAGCTTCATGGCACAAGTGCCTGCCTGGCAAGTGCAAGGTCGCGAATTTGAACCCAGCCCCACAAAAATAAAAAATATAGATAAATAAATAAATAGTTTCATAAAATACCCACAGAATATTTCACCTACTTACCATTTAATCTTTCAAATAAACCCAAATAGCTAGAGAAGGATTATAAAAATTACTATATTTCCTCTAATTTTGTTTTTACTTCAAATATTCTCAACTACCTTTTCTGACATCACATTCAACCCCTCTAATTCTTGAGTAATCTCCACAGTCACAGGAACAAAAATCCTTTAATTACAGAGACTCTTAAGACAGGATTTACTGCCTAGATGAGGCTGATCCAGAGCTTGCTATGTAGGTCAAGCCTCAAATTTTCTCCTACCTCCTGCCTCATCCTCCTAAGTGCTGGCATTATAGCATGTGTGCCACCACACCCATGGGTTAATTATGTATATTTTGAAACATACACAAAAACTTAAAATGTCATTGTTACTTTTGTCATGGCTAGGGCAAAATGCTTAACAAGTACAAGTTCAAGGAAGAACTTATTTAACTCACAGTTTGTAGAGGTGTTAGTCCATAGTCAACAGGATCCAAGCCAGGGTGATACATGGTAGAGGAGCAACAGTTCATTGTATGGTAGGCAGGAGGTGGCAGCTATAAGCTTTCTTTTCCTTTTGATTGCGTTAAGGCTTCAAGCATATTTGTTGATGTCGCCCACGCCAAGCAAGGCCTTCTCATTACAAACAACTATGTTAAATCAATCAGGGCACTAAGGGCTGGGGAGATAGCTCAGGAGAATAAAAACTTGCCTGGCAAGCACAAGGTCCTGAGTTCAAACCCCAGTACCACCAAAAAAAAAAAAAAAAAAATCAGGGCACTGGGCTTTTCTTTTTAATTTAATTTCATTTTATTTATTTATTTATTTATCTATCTATTTATTTATTTATTTTTGTGGAACCAGGGATTGAACTCTGAGCTCTCCTCCCAGCCCCTGTTAAATCAATCACTGTACTGGCTTACTTATGGCACACCCTTAACACATATATACCGTGTAGATACGCCCAGCTCTGAACAGCCACACTTAGGAGTGCATGAGACTCTCAGGGGGATATCTAGATACAAACTGTAACAATAAAGTATGTTGTGATGAAGTTCTACCATTTCCACTGCTCAGCTTCCATAATTATATTACGGCATTCTTTTTGTCTGTGTGTGTGGGTAAAGACACTTTTATTTTTAGTTTTTTTTTAAGCAGTGACTAAATATTTAATGATTCTAAAGGATTATTCATGTTTTTTTAGTTTAATATTTTTATTGTTTAAATTTACCAATGGTTATATTACATATTTTCATCATCAGATCAGTTTAGATTAATACATATAGGTATATAAGATTGATCAAACAACTTTTTAATTTTATGTTTTATAATCTATAGAAAATCTTGAGCATTCAGTTTTACCTAGGAATTTAACCAGATTCATTTTAAACATGGCTGTCACCTATGTAGTACTTATCTAGTTAAAATCTAAGAGCATACTCCCTAATTTTCCTTTTCTCCAGCCAGCCTGCTCTCCACTTCCTCTCCCCTCCAGCCTTGAGAAGCAGCTAACATTTGTCCCACCTAAATGATCTAATGCTTTCAACTATGTGAATGTAGTCCACAGGGATCTTGAACATATGTGTGCTTACCATACTGCAAAAAGAGACATAATTGCCCTCTACTGGTTTATCTCAGGACAATCTCATTTCAGGTCTTTTCCTTATGTGTGCATGGCTAGCTTTCAGACAACTCTTACAAGTACGTTGAGTTCTATAGCAGACCCACTCAGAACTATTAACTCAATTAGAAAGATGTAATGTTACTATTAAGTAATACATTGACTTCTACTGAGATACAAGCAGCATTACACACTGCCATTACATTTGGAGATGAATATCACATTGCTAAGTTTAGAAGGCCAGAAGACAGGAAGACAGCAGAATGAATAGCCTAAGGGGTTTCTACCCAAGATCCCTCTAGGCCTACAAACCAGACATCAGACTGGAATAGGAGGCATCTTCAGGTATGCATACTCAAAGGTCTAAGAAGGACAAAGACTAAGCTCTTCAATCAGTTTAAATTGTTGGCTATTCAGCAGGAGAAAAATAAAAGCTCTGCTGCCTTCTTAGGTCATTTACAAGAGGCATTAATAAAATATTCATCCCTAGCTCTTGATTCAATAAGGACAGATTTTTTTAAAGGACAGAATATTCTTAATGATAAGTTTATTTCTAGTCAGCCTCACATATTAGAAAAAAAAATTAAAATGATGGCATTTGCTTCAGGTAGTTCACTTGATATTTTAGTAAAGATTGCTTCCAGTGGGCATGGTGCACATGCCTACAATCCCAGCATCTGGGAAGTTGAGGCATGAGGATCACCATGAGATTGTGGCCAACCTATACCACATAGTGAGATCCTGTTTCAAAAAAACAACATTGTTTCCTCAGTATTTTACAATTGAGAGCAGGAAGAGAACAAGGGAAGAAAACAGAGGGTCCAAATGAAATCAGAAGATTAAGAAGCAGCCTTAAGAGAAATACATGGTAGACCTAATTCTCAGGACTCTAACAAGAGCTCAGTGAATAAATTCACCTACTACCACTGCAAAAAGTCAGGCCACTTAAGATGGACTGTGAGAAGAAGCCTATGGGTCATGCTCTGATTGCACAGCTGATCAATCAAAGTCAGACTGGCCTCTGAGGTCAAGGCCCTAGGAATCAGATCCATCTTACCAACTGGTCCAGCAAAACTGAAGTGCCTTCTTCTTCTGGCCAGAATGTCATCTCCATCAATGAGCCCTGGATAGTCCTGACTACAGTGGGAAAAGAAAACAGTCTATTGCTGGACACTGGTAAATGTCTCTCTATCCTTCTTTTCAACCTGGCCTTGCTTCCAGCCAACATACCTCAGTGAACAGTCACTGCAAATGAGGTAACTCCCTATTTCTTATAACTCTTAGGCTAGAACTGGAATGACTTTCTCTTCACTCATACCTTTTTAATTATGCCTGAACCACCAATTCCCCTCCTGTGAAGATTTTATCTTGTTTGAACACTGCAACATGTATGCAATAAGATCAGGCAAACTGTTTCCCCTTTATGGAGACAAAAATAAATCCTGAAGTATAGACATTGTCTATCACTTTCCTGATGGCCACACTCATCAGGAAAGACAAAAAAAATGGACGAGACCCTAAAAAGACATCTTTGCAAAATTATTGAGGAAACATACCTACAATGACCTCACCTACTACTTTTAGCTCTTATCAAAATAAAAAATACAGCTGACATTCTAGATGCGTTTTTCTCATTCATGGTTTTCTCCTTCATAGAGAAGAAATGCCATACTAAAAGACGACTCATCACTAATTTCCACGAGATTCTTCAACAGCTAATGGAAGCTCAACCTAAAGAGAAGGGAAACTCCATATTCCAACCTGGAGACTTAGTACTAGAAGAGTCTTTTCCCTCATCATCTCCTTCCCCAGGACCAAATTGGGAAGGATCCTACACTGTGATCCTGCCCACTCCACCTGGAGCTGTCAAGGTAGTGGACACCTGTAATCTCAGCACTCGGGAGGCTGAGGCAGGAGGATTGCCATGAGTTTAAGGCCAGTCTGGGCTACACAGTAAATTCAAGGACAGCCTCAACTACATAGCAAGACTCTGTCTCAAATAAAAGCTAGCATGCTAGTACATACCTATAATCCCAGCAATCACGCTAACTCAGAAGGATCACTGCAAGTTTGAGGCCAGCCTGGGGCACAGAGTGAGTGCAAGGCTACCTTATCTCAGAAAAGATGGAGAGAGAGAGAGAGTAGGAGAGGGATAGGGGGAGGAAGATTAACTTAATATCTTTGGGAGATGTGATTTAAAAAACTCAGTGAATACTGCTATTGGGTGCCTTTCATCTAAGGAAAAGGAAGGCTCCTGAAAACATTATGGGGTGTCCTGATCCATTTCATTCACCATATCTGACACACTGTGACTTCAGGCTCTTCTCCAAAGTCAAAATGGCTGTGAAATGTAAAATGAATCAAATCAAGACATTGGGGCAGCCACGTTGGATCAACTAAGGACATGCAAAATACATTCATCATACTTTTCAATAACATTGTATTACTATGGATAGTTAATTAACTCTTTCTTCCTCACTAACTAGCAACGTCTATGAAGGTGAAGGGCTTGAAAGGCTTGTTTTTTGCACCATTATAGTTTCAGAATTTAGGGCAGAGCTCCCAGGACCGTAATCGCCTATAATCCATCTGTTGGTTGCTTCAGTGCACCCATAAACTTTCATTGTACTTAAACTTGATCACTGCAAATATTCAGATACATGTGTTTTTAAGAATTCATGACTAAACTGAAATGAATACACCTGTCTCAGATGAAAAAGTAGAAAGAAGACTGGGTGTGCTGGTGCAGGCCTGTAATCGCAGCTCTTGGGAGACTGAAAAGAGGAGAATCACTGTGAGTCTGATCTGTGTTGTCTTAGCTACTTTTTACTCGCTGCTGGGACAAATACCCGACAATCAAAACAAAGGAAGGGAAGGTTTATGTAGCTCACATTTACTGGAAGTTTCAGTCCATAGTCCGCTGACCCAAGGCTGAGTGGAAGAGAGCAGAGAGCATCCAGTTCATAGTGGTGGAACAGCAACAATATGGCGACAGAGGCAGCCAACCAAACAGGGAAGCAGAGCAGCAGCACGAGTGGTTCTCTCTGTCTCTCTATATTTTTCTTTTTGCCTTTTTGAGACAGGGTCTCACTATGCAGTTCAGGCTGGCCTTGAGCTCACTTTTGTAGCCCAGGCTGGTCTCGAACTTGCACTGATCCTCCTGCCTCAGCCTCCGGAGTGCTGAGATTACAGGCGTGCACCACCACGCCCGGCTTCTGTCTCTCTTTAGATTACATCAGGCTCTCTGCCTTAGCCTATCTGCCTCAGGCCACACCTATAATTTCCAGCAGTATTCAGACCCATAATCTCATCAGTACTAAAACACATAATCCCAGTTCCTCCTGAGTCAAGTCTCAAACTCTAGAAGTCCCTGCCTCATGATTGCATGAGGCTTTGGGGGGACAACTAGACATAACCATAACATGTGTAGTGAGATCCTATGGACCCTGTACTAAATACAGAAAAGTAGAAACAGCAAATAAATATATGAAAAATGCTCAGTATCATTGATCATTCAAAAGATGGAAATTAAAACAGATCTTTTTTTTTTTGGTCTTTTTGAGACAGGGTCTCACTATGCAATTGAGGCTGGCTTTGAGCTCACTTTTGTAGCCCAGGCTGGTCTCGAATTCACATCGATCCTCCTGCCTCAGCTTCCCAAGTGCTGGGATTACAGGTGTGCGCCACCACACCCGGCCAGTAACACAAATCTTAACCCTGGAAAGAATGACTACCATCAAGACATCAACCAATAACAAATGCTGAGATCCAAACAACCGCAAGCCACTGTTGGCAGGATGGTGATCCGCGTGTATATTGCATCTTCTTCTGGCTCTACGGCAATTAAGAAGAAACAGCAAGATGTGCTTGGTTTCTTAAAAGACAACAAAATAGGATTTGAAGAGAAAGATATTGCAGCTAATGAAGAGAATCGGAAGTGGATGAGAGAAAATGTACCTGAAAACAGTCGGCCAGCCACAGGGTATCCCTTGCCGCCTCAGATTTTCAATGAAAGCCAGTACTGTGGGGACTATGATGCTTTCTTTGAAGCCCGAGAAAATAATGCAGTGTATGCCTTTTTAGGCCTGACAGCACCACCTTGTTCAAAGGAAGCAGAAGCCCAGGCAAAGCAGCAAGAATAAACCTTAAGCATTCTACCTTGAACATTCTGCCTTAAGCATCTTGAAATATGAGCCCCTATTGCATTACAAAATAAGTTTTTCAAACAGCAAAATTATATTGATTTGAGAAAAAATTACCTACAGTTAAAAAATAATTAGGTGGTGTTTTCATGTGTAACAAAATGAATGCATAAGCAAAATATAAACATTATGTGGAGGATTATAGAAGATTGTGATAAAATTTTAAATAAATATGGGATAGTATTATGTTCCAAGACATTTTTGTACTTTAATGTTTTTTACAAAAATAACACCTTTTTTGATACTGTTGCAACTTCATTCTGTCTGAAGCACACCAGTGAGAAATTGAGAGTCTATCTCTTCTTTCTAAACTGCTTCATTAGTTTTGCTGAAGAAGAATGTATATGTTTTTGAAATGAAGTTGTGATCAAAGGTACTTGCAGGTAATGGCACTGATATGTGAAACATTTTAATTTTATGTGACAATTATAACATTCCCATTGTTTTGTAGAAGAAACTTCTATATCCTGATCCACCAGCTTTCCAGGATTTGTAGTGTAAACTTTCAGGCCATATTAAATGAGCAGATCACATGATCCCACCATAAAAACAGTAGGTGCATTTGTTTTCCAACTTCTTTATTTAACTATATTCTCATGATGAAGTCATGTTTCTGAGTTGGTTATTTCAGTGAAAATATACTTTTTTTTTCATGGAATTGGGATAGAAAGTAAGCTTAAAGAGGGATCCTCTGAAATAAGAGCTCAGATTTTAACTATTAAAAAGAATAATGTCATTTAATACCCAAGAGTTGTTTTCCATATGTTTCTGTTAAAATAAATTTTAGTGATTTCCCTTTTTTAAGACACGTTGAAACTGTGAATGCCCTTGTGTTGTGATCCTGGACCTTTTTGCTTCAGTTTAGTCATAAATTGTTTGAACAAATTAAACCAAGCAGAGATAATGTTTTCTGTGCCCGTATTCCATGAAAATGTATAAATATCAAGAAAAAGGGTTATATCAATTAGTGTTCCATTGTTATGACAATACATTTGAAAAATAACTTAGAAGCAAAAAAGCTGCCATTCAGCTCATGGTTTTGGAGGTCCTTGTTGCTTGGCTTTATCACTGTGGGCCTGTAGGAAGCAAGAGCACTAAGGTGCTGGGGAGAGCAAAGTTGCTCACCTCATAGGGTTCAGGAAACAGAGAGACAGAGGTCTTTTTTCAGCAAAGCTCCTAGCCCCAAACACATTCCAATATGAATTCATCAGTAGGTTAATACAGGTTAATATGCAGATGAGTTTAGAGCCTCTGTTACATAGTAATTTTTAAAAGGCTTCACAATCACCTAATGCTGCTATGGGGCCAAGCTTTCAACACACGAACTTTTGAGGGACACTGTAGACACAAACTATGACAAAGGACATCTTTTAAAATATTATTAAACAATTCTAGTTAGGAAAAGTCACCTAAATCACTTAATTTGGAAAAAGAAGGCTTTTTGTATTAGCTCTGTACTATTTCTAAACCCACAGCTCTTTCGTTAGTTTATCCTATTTCTTGTTTGCCAGTCTGAACGCTACAAAAAATCAACATATAATGCAAAAATGGCTTTGTTTATTGATAATGACATGATGTGATACTTTAAAATAAACTCAATACTTTCAGAAAAAAAAAACAAATGTTGAAGAAACTGGGGGCAGGGGGATGTTCTTCCACTGTTGGTGGGAGTGTAAACTGGTGCAACTACTGTGGTAAGCAGTGTGGAGACTCCTCAAAAAACTAGCATTGGAACAAAAGTGAGCTCAAGGCCAGCCTGAACTGCATAGCAAGACCCTGTCTCAAAAAGACAAAACAAACAAACAACAAAAAAAAAAACCCTAGCATTGGAGGTCCCATTTGACTGAGCTATTCCCTTTTGTAATCTTCCCTAAAGAATTAAAAAGCATCATACTGATACATGTTTTCAGGTGATTGGCACAGCAGAGAAACAGGTGGAAGGAAAAAGGGAAATGGGTTTTATTTTCTTTGAGGACATGAGAGAGAATGTGGAGAAGGATAAAGCATTCTGTCTCTCCCTGTCTCGACTAGACAAAGGGAGGCTGAGGCTTTTATATCATTTTGCCAGGGGTGGAGTTTGGAGGGGACATCCATATATATCTGAGAGAGCTAATTAGGGTCTTCAACAAGGTGGTGGGAAGGAAGTAAATTATGTCCTGGGGTGAGTTGGAGAAGAAAGGGGAGTTGGCCTTGGGACGATGGGCTTTATTTTAAGGGCATCAGCCATATTAGATGACCACCATAATGATTTTAGCAACTCATGCTAGGCAAGAACCTGTCACATATCATAGAGATAGATATATGTGCACTGATGTTTCTTTTTTTTTTTTTTTTGTCTTTTTGA
>PVJA010026024.1:0-30116 GCA_004027025.1 Myocastor coypus
CGCCTGCTTGGGAAAGCTTGGGCAGCATCAGGGACTGCGGTTCGATCCCTGGCACCACATGCTGCGCCAGCCCTGCCCTCAGGGCGGGCTGAGCCGGCCATAAAAATGAGTGAATAAACAAACAAAAGCTCTGAAACAAGAAAAAAAAAAAATAAATAAAATAAAAAATTCTATAAATAAATAAATACATAAAGCCTATGCCTGTGCAGGTGAGATGGCTCAGCAGTCTAAAGCGCCTGCTTAGGCAAGCTTAGGCAACCACAGGGACTGTGATTCGATCCCGGGCACCACATACTACACCAGCTCCACCCCCAGGGCAGGCTGAACCAGCCATTAAAAGAAAACAAAAACAAAAAACAAAACTATGATCATTCAACAATACTCTACTGAGGAAAGAGAAATGAAGATGAAATATAACTAATTTATCATAAAAATAAGCAGGCTTAAGATTATTATAGAAGTAGTTATAATAATCATTATACTATAAATAATCTAAAATGTTAGATTATAAAAATGTTAAGTATATCTATAATAGAATACTTTGGAGCAATGTTTAAAAACAAAAGTACTATGCCTAGTATTTATTGAGTAGTTACCAAGTAATAGGCAATGGGTTAAATATTCAACAACAGGAAGAACCCCAATAAACAAAATAAAGAAATACAAATGTGTTTCTACAGGGGGAAAAAAGCAATCATCAGTTATGACTCATATTTCATATTATTAAGTATAATCCATGTGTCTGGACAGAGATGAAAATGAGTATAAACCTTTTCCTGTCTGTCCAACTTTCAACTCATACCAGCCTCACCTCCCAGTCAATGTGCAAAAGTATGATCATTTTGAGCCCTACCTGAGACTGGTGTTTTTATTTTTATTTGTTGAATTCCTAGGTCCCACCTCTTTCACTGCATCATCCCAGAATCCCATGTTGGAGTTCTTAGTGTCAGCATTACTCCAGATACTACTGACTAGGTCAGATGCCCACTGGTTAGGAGGGCCGGTATTTATAGAGCCCCAAACAGAATTCCCAATGCTGGTGTGCAGGCTGGAATGCTATCAAAGAAAAAGAGAAACATGACCATAGTTAACAATATTAAAAAGTTATAGTGCTCAACAATTGCAAAAAATAAGCAAGCACCAGTCCTTATCAGGACAGCTTAGGAAAATGTACCCACTGTGTTATTCCGGGCTCTATTTGGTTGCTGGTGCTGCTGCTGCTGCTGCTGCTGCTGCTGCTGCATCTGCCTGGCCTCTTCCTGCTGGATCTCCAGAAGCGACTTCGTGGTGCCTGCTGGTTTGCTCACGTTCCCCCAACCTGAGAGCTTCTGCTGCTGCTGCTGCTGCTGCTGCTGCTGTAGGGCTTTCATCAATTCCCTCTGCTGGCGCCTTTGCTATTGCATAAAAATGAAAGTTGACTCAGTATTTCTACATTTTGCTAAGATACAAATAAATGTCCAGCATACTAAATGGAAGGCTAACACATATACTTACTGAAGAAAATCAACATGAGAGGGTCACTTCGTTTTTTCTTTTGGACAGGATAAGTTAATTTGCTGAAAATAACGATTTAGATTGCTAGAGGGGGTATGCACTGAAGATGGTGGCTGCTGCAGCAAGTGTGCTCAGGGCCCTGGCTGCTCCAGGTGAGCATAATTTCTCACAGCATTTCTGCCTCTGTAGCCTTTGCACCTGTTGCTTCTAGAAGAACATGCTTGACAAAGCCACTGTGGTCTGGGTCTCCTCATATTCACCCTCAGGACCAATTCCTTGCACCATGTTCCTGCCGTCACCCAGCATGTGCCCTCTTTTAAGGGGACAGCTGTTATCAATGGAGAATTCAAAGAGCTAAGCTGTGAGAGGACTTTAAGGGGAAATACTTGGTGCTTTTCTTCTATCCTTTGGATTTCACCTTTGTGTGTCGTATAGAAATTGTTGTTTTTAGTGACAAAGCCAATGAGTTTCACAATATGAACTGTGAAGCTGTTGCAGTTTCAGTGGATTCCCACTTTACTCACCTTGCCTGGATCAACATACCAAGGAAGAGTGGCGGTTTGGGCCATGAGCATAGCGCTGCTGTCAGATTTAACTCAACAGACTTGCCAGGACTACAGTGTACTGTTGGAAGGTCCTGGTATTGCAACTCAGGGGACTTTTCATAATTGACCCCAATGAGTCATCAAGCTTCTCGGTCTTAACGATCTGAGTGTTAATGATCTGCCAGTGGGCCAAAGTGTGGAAGAGACCCTACTCTTGGTGAAGGCATTCAAGTTTGTGGAAACCCATGGAGAAGTCTGCCCAGTGAAGTGGATACCAGATTCCCCTACAATCAAGCCAAGTCCAACAGCTTCAAAGGAGTACTTCGAGAAGGCCCATCAGTAGATGGCCATGAGCACCTACAACTGCCCAGCCAGGCCAGAACCACAACCACAGGCCCATGGGCTTTTCAGAGATGATTATTTATAGATGGCAAAGCCCAATTACACTTGTCCTTAGAAGTAGTACTCTAAATGCTGTTTCTATAACCTGGCTATGGCTTTCTAAAGGCAATCAGTTGCTGACCTCAGGAGACCTCCTCTCATCTCCGTAGCTAGCAAGGTTTTCAGAAACCCCATTACCATTTCTTCAAACATGTCTTTAGTCAGTAAAAAAAAGTATTTTTCTTTTCTATCCTTCCTTGAACCATCGTTGCCACCAAAGTAATACCATATACACCAAAAGCTTCTGATCAGGAGTCCTAAAATGTTCTCATTGAATTTCTTCCTATTTGTAGACTGAACTTTCTTTTAAGGTAGCAAAGATTATGTCCTATGTTGTTAGCATTTAAAGCAGATAGAAATAATGATAGAAATGAATGTGAATCATGTTACTAAAAAGCACAAGGACAGAGATTTACCTGATCATGCATGATACCTATCCCTGAGGTTTATACATTTACATATTTATTTTACTCATTTCATCCATGAAGTGGCTTTGGTCCACCTGTGTTTCTAGATATTAAGTATGATATAAAGGCCATAAATTTAACTCCTTAGTTCAATATGACTGAATTTTGAAATCACTGCATTTCTCTCTCTTGAAGTGTACAATGTATGAATAAACATTTTTAAAATTAAATAAATAAATAAATTGCCAGAGGGACTAAGAGAACAAAATAATTACAGGGAAAATTCTTAAAATTTAAGAAGACTACTTGGTTAAGTATAAAAAAAAAAACATGTCTATGTACTAAAGTCCTACCAAAATCAGTGAAAATATATATGTATTTTAAAAGCATAAATGATGGGCTGGCAAGATAGCTCAGCAGACTAGGCACCTGCTTAGGCAAGCACAGGGACAGAGGTTTGATCCCTGGCACCACAGGCCATGTTGGCCGTGCCTCTGGGCATGCTGAGCCAGTAACAGAGTCTGGGGGTGGTGGAACATGCCTGTAATCCCAGCACCAGGAGGCCTGAAAGTAAGAGGATCACTAGGAGTCTGAGCTGTGTACTGAGACCCTGCACAAAATACATATAACTATGTAATAAATGAAAACACAAGATAAGATAGTTTTAAGATATTTAACAATAACCATGTATAATAGACCCAATAAATTTAAATCACAAAAAAGGAAGCACAGAAACAGGCAGACTCATAGAGAAAGCATGAGAGTGTGGAGGAAGCTCCTCCAGAAGAGACTGCTGAAGTCTGTACCTGAAGCAGTGAGCCCCATGCAGTCTTCCCAGCACTGTACAGCTAGCTAGCACACCCTAACCTTAAGAAAAAGGTCATATGAGACTGGCAGATTAAGCTATAAGGAAATTGAATAGCCTAAGAAAATAAACTGCTAGGTACACTTAGATGTGGGTGCTCCCCCACAAGAACAGCCAAGAGAAAACATCACAGGGAAGCCCACCAAGGCTGTCCACATATCAAGGGTCCAGACAGCTTTTCAACATTTAACTTGTAAGCATGAACAAACAGCCAAGGATTACAAAGTATGACATATGCTCCTAAATTAAAAGCCAAAGACCAAAGCAAAGACGATTCAATGGAACAAGCTAGATAAGGGAAAAAAGAAGTTGGCTTTTAAAAAAGCTGTAAGTACTATACTTAGAGAGGTTAAAATGGTACAAGCCAATAAAATAATAAAAAATTCTTATATAAGCAAATGTCTCATCCCAAAAATCTCAAAAATGCAGAGACAGACTCAAAACAGGAGAAAATCATAATGTCTGGAAAACCACTGCACAAATTCCAGGAAAAACAAAACAAATAATAGACTCAGCCCTAAGTTTCCAGAATGGAGTATTTTGAGACCCTCAAAAACTCACTGTAGTTTTCTCTGTGTGAAAAATATATATTGAGTGGCACTTTAGAGTGGTACAGAAAGAATTAAAAAGTTCAAAGAAAGTGACAAAAATACAGATGAAATAATTATGAACTTCAGGGAAGCAAAGATCATGAAAAAGAAAAAGGATATGGCTAGGGATATATAGCTTAAAGGACTGCCTGCTTACATGTAAGGACCCTTCTTTGATCTTACCACAGAGAAAGCAGAGAGAAAAGGGGAATGGAAGAGGGAAAGAGAAGAGGGAAGGGAAAAGGAGACTAAGAGAAGGAAGGAGGAGAGGGAGAGAAGATCCTCAGTGACTCCTACTCATTACTACTGTTAGTACTTTTTTATTCAGCAGAGACCAAAATTATTGGAGTAACTTCTAGTCAAGAACAGAGAAATACACTCTGCATCTCTTGATAACTTTTAAGAGAAATATGACTCTAGAAAAAAAATTTCTTGGTAAATGAAGGTGGGAAATAAGGTAATTGTCAACAAGAAATATTTTAACCTAATGAATGATCATGCATATAGCCAGCGCCCAATTTTCTTGGTATGGCTGTGGCATCATATATCAGTGAATCATACAACCCAGGTCCAGAAATGTCAACTTGCATTCTTTAATAAACTAATGGTTCCACCTCCACCATATTCACATAAAGCAAGATTTTCAAGACATTGCTACACCATGTCAACTTTTCAGACATGCCTTCCCAGAAATGAATAGTTCATCTTACCAATCCCAAACTCCATCCTTGATCCCCAACACTCTATCATCTCCTTTCCCTATCATTTTCCTTATTGGCATTTTTATCTTCTGATATGCTGTGTTTTATTTAACCCAATTCCGCATTTCACTGTAACTATAAAATTTAAACTTAGCAATGTCCTCAGATTCGGAGTCAGTATTCAGTCACTAGATGGTGAGTCTGTCAATGAATGAGGAGTCTAATTACTAGCCTTGTGAATTACTTCTTTATCTCTGACAAAAGTATCATTCCTTTTGCTCCCTTTTCCCCCACACTTGTGCCTTTTCCCTATCCTGATTGATAAACTTGGGGGTATAGTTAAACACGTAAATATTTTATTTTTGTGTATTATAAGTTTTTCTACATCAGGAAAACTAAAACTCTCAGAGAAAAATGGAGTCTATATTTTAAATCACAAATCTGCAGAAGAATTATCTGCAAAATGCACCCATAATTCAAAATAACATTCTTTCATATTTGAGCTATTTGGCTGAGAATATAGGTCAGCTGCATTAAGTACCTGGCTGACAAGTTCAGGATCCTGAGTATGATCCCTGGTATCAGGGAGGGGGGAAATTACAGTAAAATGTTCAAGGAAACTGAACATTTATGTCATCAATACTAAGGTTATTCATGTTATTCATATTTGTCAAGGACATCAAATTACAGGCTAAAAAGTTTAACAGTGACACTCAACAATTCTGACAGTAACGTTAGACTGTCTTCAAGAACCACTGACTAGTCATGCACACTACATCTTCCAGAACACTTAAGCCAGATAATTCTCATTTTAAAAGTCTACCTCTTCTCGAAGCTGCCGCTCTCGTTCTTCTTCCAATTTTTGGATTTCAGCCAATGACAGTGTGGCCTGGGACTGACATGCTGCTGTATTAGACTGCTGGCCCCATGTTGAAGAAGAGGGAAGCTTATAAAGACAAAGGCAGGAGAGATCATGAGGAAATGTCCCTAGGAAACAGACAATATGTATCATGTACAATCAGAACACCCATATAGCCCTCTTTTTTTTTTTTTTAAATGTATTTAGTACAGGGTCTACAGGGTCTCAACATACAGATTGGACTTGCAGTGATACTCCTATTTTCAGCCTCCCAAGCGCTGGGATTATAGGCATGTGCCATCACACCCAGCCTCAGCTGCCTCCCAGTGAGCCTCAGTGGTGTGACTGGCATGGCACCCCAGGGATCAAAACTCAGTCCCTGAATCTGCCTAAGCAGGCATTTTAATCCACTGAGCTATCTGGCCAGCCCTGTAGTCCTCAATGCTGTTTACGATATTCCTTTCAAATTTTTTTGTTTTTCCTTTTGCATACAAATATTTTCTGTTCACCTCTATTGCCTAAATTTTATTACTGTCTCAGAACAAAGTTTATTTTAAGATACCTAAGCCCAAACCAACATTTATATTTGCTCTAACATTTTGAGCAGCAAATTTGTTATATTTGGAGTTGACATATAAAGACATATATAGTTGTAACAAAAACAAAATTAACAAAAGAACAACTGAATTAACTTGAGGATATTTAATGCAAGATGACAACACAATACATGGAATGACTTCTGTTTAGAGAGCCGAAGTAGGTAGCTAATGGGAAATGTAGGTATACTTCTCAGTCTTCTTCTCAAAGTCAGCCACTGCTAACCAGGCTGAGTAGTCACAAGCATTAACCTGCTTTTCATCAATAACGGAATTCCACTCTTGCAAACAGGCTTATAAGACCATCACTGTGGAAGGTGGGGGGGGTCACAAGTTCAAGCCCAGTCTAGGCAATTTAGTAGCTTAGTGAGACTCTCAAAAATAAAAGCACTATTGGGATGTAGCCTAGTATGAAGGTACTGTGTTCCATCTTTAGTTTCTCAAAAACAAAATGAAACCATATAAAATTTTTTCTAGGGGCTGGCCAAAGAGCTCAGTGGATTAAAGTGCCTGCAAGCAGGTGCAGGAGCCAGGGGTTCAATCCCAGGGCCTGCTGTGCTGGCTCCATCCTGCGCCTTGGGGGTGGGGGTGCCCTGAGATGACAACTGAGACTGGGTGTGGTGGCACAAACCTGTAATCCCAGCTCTTAGGAGGCTGTAAACAGGCAGATCACTATGAGTCCAATTTGTGTAGTGAGTCCCTGAACACCCTGCAGACCTTTCCCTAAAAATATTTTTAAAAACAAAAAAATTTTGCTAGAGGGCCAGCCAAATAGCTCAGCAGATTAAAGTGCCGGCAGGCAGGCAGGCGCAGGGATCAGGGGTTTAATCCCCAGGCCTGTAATGCTGGCCTGGGTCCAACGCCGACCCCAGGACACTCTGAGATGGCAATTGAGACAGACTGGACATGGTGGCACAAGCCTGTATCCCAGCTCTTAGGAGGCTGTAAACAGGCTGATCACTATGAGATCTACTAATGAGACCCTGAACAGCCTATAGACCCTTTCCCTGAAATACTAAAAACAATTAATAAAAAAAAAACCTTTTTCTATCTTTTAAAATTAATTATTAGTTGTAGAGACAGCTTAGTGGCATAGCACCTGTTTGGAAAGTGTGAAGCCCAGAGCTTTATTCCAGGTCTGAACTAAACTAAACTGAAACTAAAACTAGGCAGGGCTACCCACTTGAGCCCTCCCTCCTGTCCCTCTCATGGACAGGATCTTTCTTTCCCCCAATAAATTCTGCTCATAAGAAAACAAACAAACAAAAAAAAATCTAAGCTAAAGTAAAACATAAGTAAAAGAAAATAAAGCAAAGCAAAATAAAATATAGTTTGTTTTCTTTCTTTCTTTATTTTATGGCTGTCTCAGCCTGCTCTGGGGGTGGGTCACAGCATGTGGTGCTGGGGATCAAACCACGGTCCCTGTGGTTGTTTAAGTAGGTGCTTTAGACTGCTGAGCTATCTTGCCAGCCCCAAAATAAAATATAGTAAAATAAAATAAAGTAAATGGCTTCTAGAAACTTTGAGTTCTCAGAGCTTGGTTATTCTAAGAGACTCTCTTGCTCTTTATTTTTTGTTTGGTTTTTGAGACAGGGTCTTGCTCTGTAAATTAAGGCTGACCTAAGCCGGGCGTGGTGGCGCACGCCTGTAATCCCAGCACTTGGGAGGCTGAGGCAGGAGGATCAGTGTGAGTTCGAGACCAGCCTGGGCTACAAAAGTGAGCTCAAGGCCAGCCTCAACTGCATAGTGAGACCCCGTCTCGAAAAAGACAAAAGACAAAAAAAAAAAAAAAAAAAAAAAAAAAAAAAAAAAAAAAAAAAAAAAAAAAAAAAAAAAAAAAAAAAAAAAAAAAAAAAATTAAGGCTGACCTTAAACTCAACTCACTATGCACTACAGCCTGCACTCAAATTTATAGCAATCATCCTGCCTCAGCGTCCCACATTAATAGGTGAGCATCATTTGGCCCCTTGCTCTTCTTGACCAAGAAATGATATATTTTAATTTGGAGCCTCTTATGAATTTTAAGCTAACAAAGACAACAACAATAAAAACACTAATCAGAAGTTTAAAGTATATCGGGGGCCCGGCAGGATGGCTCAGTGGTCTAAAGCACCTGCTTAGGAAAGCTTGGGTGGCTGCAGGGACCGCGGTTCGATCCCCGGCACCACATGCTGCGCCAGCCCTGCCCTCAGGGCAGGCTGAGCCGGCCATAAAAATAAATAAATAAACAAAAAAGTTCTGAAACAAGAAAAACAAAAAAAATAAAAAGTTTATGGGCCTGGCGGGATGGTTCAGTGGTCTAAGGCACCTGCTTGGGAAAGTTTGGGCGGCTTGAGGGACTGCGGTTCGATCCTCGGCACCACATGCTGCGCCAGCCTCGGGGCGGGCTGGGCCGGCCATAAAAATGAGTGAATAAACAAAGGTTGTGAAACAGGAAATAAATACATAAATAAATAAATTAAAAAAAAAAAGTTTAAAGTATAATACAAAATATTTTAATAAAGCAATAAAAATATATTTAATGAAAGTAATAAATGAGCACAGGTCAAAAACAAATGAAATACCAAAATAATCAATGGGTTTACAACAGAAATGGCTAAGTGTGGAATTGATAAGATAAAGAGCATGAACAGTTTAAACTATCATGGGGTTGGGGAAGTATCTTGGTAATCTAAATGCTTGCCTGGCAAGCATGAGAACCCAGATTGAATCCTCCGTTTCAAGCCACTGAAAATGGGCATGGTGGCACATGCCTGTAACCCTAGCCCTGGGGAGGCTGAGACAGGAGGATCACTACGAGTCCAAACTGCATACCTAGAACCTCCATCAAATAAAATAAATAAAATAAAAAATAAACTGTCATTAATGCTGTCAAATAATAGCAAACATAATCAAACCTTAGCAAATTTTATAGAATATATGATACATACTACGGCAAACCTTTGAGACGCAAGTACCCCAACTGCAACTCAAAAACCATTTATTTACGGAGAAGCAAAATAATGCAATTAAAGTTGGATAATGAGGCTTTAGTTTAGAAAAACTACAACTCATACAGTAACATCTTTTGCTTTAAAAAAAAAAAAAAAATGTGTGCTATAGGCTTGCTCCCATGCATGCACTAGATTCTAAATTATTCTTTACCTATCTTAGTCCTGCCTGAGTTCCTGCAACACAAGGGAGACCACAGCTCATTGCTAACTACAGACCCACCGTGAGGTCAAACAACATGCCACAAATTGGCTTCTCCAGTTTCGTGGACAGTTCCAAGCAATGAAGATCCAGGCTTGCAGACTGATCCATACCCCTGCCTTCTCATGGGCCATCATCACCCTTTTTTTTTTTTTTTAACTGTTCCAGTCTTCACTTCACTTAATCCCAGCGATGCTTTGAATCTTCCTAAAACACACTTTGCATTCATACCTCTTAATCCAACTTTCAATAAATCCCCAAGGTAAATAAATGAGCCCTATGTTCAGACTCCCATTTTCACACCCAGACGCTGATATAACTACTGCTGCTTCTGTATGTGGCATGATCAAATTATATGATGAATGTTTCAATTTTTAAAATTATAGTGAAAGATGATCATAGACTCTCCCTTAAAATACTCTAGCCTCACCTCAAACACTTATTCCATCATTCTTGGCACTGAATGCCCAATTTATTTTTTGGCAATCATTTCTTTTTTGAAAAATTTACATATTCACCATCGTTGATAATCAATCCTTTTTAAGTCTACACACTCTCTAAAGGCATAAAGTCCTTCTTGCTTTGTCTTAAGGACACTAAACTGGTATACAACAGTACTCCAACAAATGTGACTACCAGTATCCATATCCTATCCTATCCTTTTTATTCCTTTCTTGTGTAAAAGCCTAACACAAAGTACATGCACTCTATTTTTAGTTGATGATCAGACTATTTGGTCACAACAGCTAAGTTTTACAGATACTGGCAGCATCTACCTAAGGTGTGCCAGCAAGTGGCTTCTTTGGCAGGTACATGGCTTTACCTTCATCTGTGCCAACTGCTGCTGCTGCTGCTGTTGCTGCAACCTCCGTAAGGCCTCCTGCTGCTGCTGCCTCTGGCGCATTAGCTCCTTCTGCCGCTGCAGCTCGAGCTCTTTCCTCTTCCGCTCCTCCTCCTCATGCCGGAGTCTGGCTGCCTCTTCTTCCATTCTTAGCCGGCTCTCCTCTAATCGACGCTGGGCTGCTTCTTCTTCTTCTCGAGCCCATTTGGCAGCCTCCTCTTCCTTTCCAGAAGGAAAAGTTAAACAAAAAGGAAGAACATTGTAGCCAATTGTAACAAAAAAGTCTGAATTACTTTTGAAAGGCTCTATAAAATGGTTTATATAAATCAAAGAGAAAGCAGGGAGCCCTGTTAGGAATGAGATAAGGCAGAAGTAAGTTTACTTTCAAAATATATTTATAATAGCCATAAAAGCTGGGTATACTCCCGGATGAATGTAGCTTTAATGAATTGCAGGACTTTCATAGTAAAGTTCAAGGAACTACAGGTCTGACATTGGAAAAGCCCTAATCTGAAATAGCTCGTCTATAGCTGCACAGTCTCCAGGAAACACTGTACAACATAGATCAAATAAGCTTTCCAAGGGCTGGCAAGATGGTTCAGCAGTATAAAGCGCTTGCTTAGGAAAGCTTAGGCAACCTCAGGGACCGCAGTTTGATCCCCGGTACCACACACTGTGCGAGCCCCACACCCAGGGCAGGCTGAACGGGCCATTAAAAAAAAAAAAAAAAAGCTTTCCAAAGTTAAATTAGATATAAGGAATTAGCAAGCCCTGGCAAAGGGACTATAGACTATTAAACTCTCAGCCAGTCCTAGAACCAAAACAAGTTCTCAATACCACTTAATTGCACCCTTGGCTCTCCTGCTTTGTGGCTCACAAGTCTTGATTCATCAATTCATTCATTTATCTATCTTTTTGAGACAGGGTCTTGCTATGCAGTTCAGGCTGGTCTTGAGCTCACTTTTGTAGCCCAGGCTGGTCTCAAACTCACACTGATCCTCCTGCCTCAGCCTCCCGAGTGCTAGGATTACAGATGTGCACCACCACGCCCTGCTAGTCTTGATTCTTTACTCCCTAACCCATCCTTCCCCTCCACTACTTTCTCCCCTTCAAACTTATGGTGTTAAGAAAGTTTCTTCACCTGTGCAGAGTCCATGTATACCTACATCACTCTGTCTAACCTAGACAACACATTCTCCACAACTTAGGTCAGCTAGCACCCATTAGAAGACTCTTAAACAGGAGCTCCAGTGGCGCAATTGGTGAGCGCGTGGTACTTACACTGCAGTACGGCAGAGAAGACTCTTAAACTTCCTAGGAGGTTAAAGCCTCCCTTGCCTTTTAATTATGTCCAAGCACTCCTCATCCATCCATGTCTTCTCTTTGCTTCTAATAGTGTGCCACACTATGTGCCACAGCTGGCTGTCACTCTGGGGCAGCTTCTGCTTCTACCCTGGCAACAACCACTCCTTTCAGCTTCCTTCTTGCAGACAAAGTCTTACAGAACACTGGGCATTTAAAGTACTGAATTTTTCGTTCTTCACAGAACTGGAGAAACTAATCTTTAAATTCATACGGAATCAGAAGAGACTCAATACTACAACATTAATCCTAGGTAAAAAAGAGCAAACCAGGGGCATCATCATCCTAGACCTTAAGTATACAGTATTATGTAAAATCAACATGGCACAAGGCTATAATCCCAGTGCTTGGGAAGCTGAGGCAGGAATATCATTGTAAGTTTCAGACCAGACTGGGTTACAAAAGTGAGCTCAAGGCAGCCTGAATTGCACTGTGAGACCCTGTCTCAAAAAGATTATATGCAAAACAGCATGGCACTGACACAAAAGCAGACATGAGAATCAACAGAAGAGAGGATGCAGAAACAACCCCAAGCACATTCAACTACTTAATCTTTGACAATGGGGAGTAAAACATACACACTGAAGCAAAGACTGAATCTCTAGACCTATCTCCTACCATGTCTAAAAAAAAAATGGGTCAAAGAACTTGACATTCAAAAAGAAACACAAGCTGGGCGTGGTGGCTCACGCCTGTAATCCCAGCACTCGGGAGGCTGAGGCAGGAGGATCAGTGTGAGTTCGAGACCAGCCTGGGCTACAAAAGTGAGCTCAAGGCTAGCCTGAACTGCATAGCGAGACCCTGTCTCAAAAAGACAAAAAAAAAAAAAAAAAAAGAAACACAGCCTGCTAAAAGTCATGAGATAAAAGTCTTGAAGCCATAGGTACAGACAAGGTCTTTCTGAATAGAATCCCAGTTGCATAGGAAATAGTCCTGGGAAACAAATGGGATTAATGAGAAAGCTTCTGAACTCCAAAAATGTACCAATAAATGGAAGGAAGGAAGGAAGGAAGGAAGGAAGGGCTTTTGCAAAGCAAAAGAACCAGTCAATGGAGTGAAGAGGCTACAGAATGGGAAAAAAATTTTGCCAGTGATTTTTCAGAAAAAAGACTCATATTTAAAATACATAAAGGCCAGACATGGTGGTGCACACCTGTAATCCCAGCATTTGGGAGGCTGAGGCAGGATTGCCTCAAGTTTGAGGCCGGCTTGGGCTACGTGGTAAATTCAGCTCTCTCTATATATATAAAACTCAAAAAATTATAGCCCCTAGAAGAAAAATCCAAATAGAAAAATTAACAAAATGAATAGACACTTCACAGAAGTAAAAATAATCTTGATAAAATATATGAAGAGCCGGGCATGGTGGCTCACACCTGTAATCCCAGCTCTCAGGAGGCTGAGGCAGGAGGATCGGTGTGAGTTCGAGACCAGCCTGGGCTACAAAAGTGAGCTCAAGGCCAGCCTCAACTGCATAGCAAGACCCTGTCTCAAAAAGACAAAAAAATAAATTAAAATAAAATATATGAAGAAATGTTCAACTCTGCTAGTCATTAGAGAAATGCAAATTAAAACAACAGACTCCATCTTTATCCAAAAAGAATGGCCATTACAAAGAAATCAAATCATATCAAATGCAAGAGGCTGTGGGAGGAAAAGGAATGCTTTCACACTGTTAATGGGAATGTAAACTAGTACTATCACTATGGAAATCAATAAAGGATTCCTCAAAAATACTGAACCAAAAATTTCATTTGACCTAGCTACTCCCCTTCTTAGCATTTCTGCCAAATAGGCAAAGACATCACATTATTGTAATACATACATACCCATGTTTATGGTAACTCAATTCATAATAGCTAAATCTTGAAAGTGGCCTTTATGCAGATCAATAGATGAATGGATCAATAAAATGTGGTATTTAAAAACAATGGAGGGCCTGGCAGGACGGCTCAGTGGTCTAAAGCGCCTGGTTAGGAAAGCTTAGGTGGCTTCAGGGACTGTGGTTCGATCCCCAGCACCATATGCTGCACCAGCCCTGCCCTCAGGGCAGGCTGAGCCGGACATAAAAATAAATAAATAAACAAACAAACAAATGTTCTGAAACAAGAAAAAAAGTAAATAAAATTTTAAAAAAATAAGCACAATGGAAAAAAAAATTAACACAATGGAGCAAGTACGAGATCCTCAGTTAGATCCCCAGTTCCATGATAAATAAAATACACACACACACACACACACACACACATACACACACACACAGTGGAAGGGCTGGGGGATAGCTCAGTGGAATATATGCTGTCCAGCAAGCGCAGAGTCTGGAGTTCAATCCCCAGTACTGGTGGCAGGGGAGTGCTGGGGCCGGCGAGATGGCTCAGTGGTCTAAAGTGCCTGCTTAGGCAACCGCAAGGACTGTGGTTTGATCCGCAGCACCACATGTTGCACCAACCCTACTGCAAGCGCAGGCTGAGCCAGCCATGATATTAAAAAAAAAAAAAAAAAAGCCATGAGAATGGATGCATCTTTAAAGAAGAAAAAAACAAAATGGAGTACAGTACACTGCCATTGAGAAAGCTAAGTTTACACATGAGTAAATCAGAAGACAAAGTCAGAAATCTCTTTAACAAGAAAAACCCACAGTGTACAACTTCAAGGTATATTCTACCAAATTTTCAAAGAATGCCAATCTTCAATGCTTCAAAAAACAGAAGCAGGAACTCATTCTACAAGGTTTTAGTTTCTTTATGGAGTTCTGTCGTTTTTTTTTTTTTTTTTTTTTTTTGGCGGTACCAGGGATTGAACTCAGGACCTTGTGCTTGCCAGGCAAACAGCTATCCCACTGAGCTATCTCTCTGGCTCCCTGGAATTCTTATATAAAGGAAATGATTTGTAACATTACTTTTAACTCCAACAATGAAAACACTTTTGAGAACACTAACTTGAATGTTCTATTGAGTATCAGAACAACCAATTCATATTAATCTATAATATGACTACAACATTCCAAGTTACCTTATAGCCTTAATTTTCTTTCTTTTTTTTTTACAATGTGAATTTGCTTTATTGACTATAATACACACCTGATATTAGGAGATACAATTCAGCAGAATTTTTAAGATCACCAGATGGCACATGGTAAAAGAGTAATCTGGAACATTCTTAGTGTGAATTGATTCATTTTCTTAATACAACAATTATTTATACCTATTTAGCCAATATCCATGATAGTTTATTTTATAAAAACACTACTTTTCAAGAAAAAGTAATCTAAGCAAATATAAAAAATTCAGAAAACTCTTCCCACATCTCCTCATAATCTTCCCATTTTTTTCTGCAGAGTCAATAGTTGATCATTTTGCGGAGGGCATCATAGCATTTCCATTTATCAGGGATTTAAAATGGCTCGAAGATGTGAGGACACTGCGTGTCATAGCCACACACTCTGGATATGGGGGCTTCTAGGTTCAAGAAACATTTTTCCTGCACGGTGGAGCTGATCTCAGATGCAAAACCACCGGTCAAAGGGGCCTCATGGCTGATGAGTAGTAGTCCCGTTTTGACCACAGACTTGCAAATTGTATCCACATCCCAAGGTATTATGGTCCTCAGGTCGATGATTTCACAAGACACTCCAAGCTTCTCTTGGGCCATAGAAGCTACTTCCCTGATCACATGCACCTGAGTGCCCCAGGCAACTAGAGTGACATCACTCCCGTCCTGTATGGCTTCAGCCTGTGACAGGGGAATATGGTACGGTTCTATAGGAACCTGTTCCACTGCTGCCCTGTAAAGTATTTTAGGTTCGAAAAATATGCAAGGGTTTTTAATCCTCAATACATGACAGAAGCAGTCCCTTGGCCTGGAAGGGGCTTCTGGGTATAACCACCTTGATTCCAGGGCAGTGGGCGAAAAAAGTTTCAGGACACTGAGAATGATAGAGAGCCCCGTGGCCAACACAGCCCCAGGGAGCCCTGATCGTGAGGCTTCCACAGTTAAAAAGATCCCCGGAGCGGTAGTGATACTTGGCAGCTTCATTAACAATTTGATCAAAAGCGGGGAAAATATAATCTGAAAACCGAATTTTGGCAATGGCAGCCGCACCAGTGACGGCAATACCAATTCCGAACCCAACAATTCCTTGTTCACACAGCGGAGTATTAAAAATTCTATCCTTCCCGTATTTGTCTCTCAAGCCAATCGTGCACCTGACGACTCCACCAAAGGCCACATCTTCACCAAAGATGACTGCCGTAGGGTCTTTGGCTAAGGAGTTGTCCAAGGTGCTTGTTACTGCTTGAAAAAGACTTATTTTCTGAGTTTGCCTGTGCTCCTGGGACTCGGGGTCGGGCTGGAAAGTGAAGTGGGCCACGTGCTGCGTCGCAGCCACGGGCCTGCCCACACCCCACCGCCGCCGCAGCCGCCAGGGTGTCCCGGCTCACGCGGCCCACAGCCGCAACAGCCGGGTCACCGTCGCCAACGCGGCCGCCATCCCGCGCGCTGTCCTGTGAGTGCCGCCTTAATTTTCTTTACGAGAGCACAACACTGAATGAGCCAGGTATGGTGGAGCACACCTGTAATCTCAACTGCACAGAAGGCTGAAGCCATAGGATTGCAAATTCAAGGTCAGCTCAAGCAACACAGCAAGATCTTGTCTCAGAATTAAGAAAAAAAAAAAAGGGGGGGGGGGTTGGCTTGGGTTATAGCTTAGCACCAAAATAAAAAAGAAACAGAAAGACAAAGAAATAAAAGTAATAGAAACCATCTTATTGATGTCTTAAATCTTAGATTTATTTTTTTTATATCTTCTCTTCACTCAAAAAATTTCCCACCATTATAATTTTCCATAAAAAGTACTTATCCTGAAAACAAGCTTTTCAGAGTTTAAACTATAATCAATCACTCTTTGGTTTGTTTAAAGGTGTATATAAGAAGAGATCAACTGATAAAAGACAAGTTGTTTCAAACATATTTCTTACATGACTCATGGCATATATACTTAAATTTTATCTCAAAGACACAGTTAACACAGAGGTGTACTTTGAGAGAAAAGTGGCCTAGATCTGCTAAATTTCAGTTTAAAGACCTTTTCTGTAGACTCAACAATCACCATGATCTCTGCCTGTTGAGTGAACAGTAGCTCTATGCTGGCAAGTTTAAGAAAACCTGAGATTTGCGTGTTGCATCTGTGACACAAGGAGACCAATTTAGGAGACGGCTTGGGTTCAGGTTGGAGGTATTTTATCAGCCAGCTGCCTGCAGTGGAAGCAAAGTGGCAGTCTGAGTATGGCATCTGACCTGCAGTTAAACTTTACTGAGTGCAAAGAAAGTTTTCGTTTTTTACTAAATTAACAGGCTATATTTAAAAATTAAATTTCACATGCAACGTTTTTTGTTTTTGTTTTTTTTTTAAGGTAAATCTGAGTCATTGGTAGGAAAATGGATACACCTTGGGACCATAATGTTAAGTGAACCCACGGCACAAGCTTAACTATTACATGGTTTCTCATACAAGAAAGTCAAAGTATAAAAGATAATAAGAAGTAGGCAGACAGATCTTCTTCAAAGGGGAAAGAGATCAAGAGATTAAGAGATGAAGGAAGTGGGAGGGAGAGGAAGGACAACAGATTAAAAAAGAAAGTAAGCCCAATTCCATACAAGGAATGTAAACATTAGCTAAGCATAACTATGGGTAACCATGTGATTTTAGTGTTATCTTTCCAGAGACTTCTAAAATAATTCTTCAAAGACAAGTTGAATGAAATGTGGGAAAAGGATCACTCCTTTTTTTGATACACTTTGTACAAGAATGTGATATTCCACATTCTTGAGTCTTATCGGTGTGAGTCACTGAAACAAGTGTGTAGAAGACTTAATGCTACCCTGGTGTGTGCAACAATATTACCTATTGTTTGAGTCACCCTCAGGCAGATATTTCAATTGTGCAGCTGAAAATGTATTACTTCTGACATTTATTCTTGCATATTTGCTACCCATGTACTTTTTTTTTTTTGGTTGTTGCAAAAAGTCTCACTACATAGCTTGGACTCCTGGTGATCCTTGTGTTGTCAGCCACTCCAGTGCTGGGATTACAGGTGTGCCACCTATACCTAGGCTTGGTGACTGGCTCAGTGCACCTAGGAGCAAGCTTGGTGCAAACCTGGGTCCCTGCACTTACCTGAGCAGGAATCTTTAGTGCACTGAGCTATGTCCTGCTCCCCAATAGGCTTGAGCTTCATGAGGACAAAAACAACTTCCTACTGAGTCTTTTTCTTTTAAATGTGTTTAGTTGTTGAGACATGGTCTACAGAGTCTCACTATGTAGATCTGTCTCGAAGTAAACCTCCTGTTTTCAGCATCCCAAGCACTGGGATTACAGGCATGCACCACCACAGTTTCAGTTGCTTTCTCAGCAAGCCCCAGGGGCAGGACCAGCATGGCATGTCTGGGACTGAACCCCAGTCCCTGCGCCTTCCTAAACAGGTGCTTTAGTTCACTGAGCTATCTGGCTAGCCTCCTACAAGGTCTTATATTCCATAAAAAAATGAGAACAATAAGTGGCACAGAGCACAGTGACTAAATATGTTAACTGTTAAAGTAGTAAGGCAGTGGTCAAGCTACCACTAATAAAATTTTGGTTTCTGAAAAAATATTTTACCTCTAAACTACTCAACTACAAGAAACAAACAAAAATCCAATCCTAAGTGTGGATTTCATAGGTTGACTTCCAAAGTACATTAAGGAGGAGAAATTTAAAGAGTAGAGAAACCTGACAAATAGTGCCTTCAACCAAGTGATCAATGATTACAGGATTACATGGATGCTTAACACTGAAGCATGGTGATAATATGCACTCTTTTATTTTTTTTTTTGTCTTTTTGAGACAGGGTCTCAGTGCGCAGTTCAGGCTGGCCTTAAGCTCACTTTGTAGCCCAGGCTGGTCTCGAACTCGCACTGATCCTCCTGCCTCAGCCTCCCGAGTGCTGGGATTACAGGCATGCGCCACCACGCCCGGCTGCACTCTTGAAATAATGAAAATACCACTTAACCTCTGTAATGTTCTACCTCTAAATACCTCTAAAGCCAATTCAACATTAAAAAAAAAACAAAAACAAAAAAAAAAAACAAAAAAAAAAAAACCCACAAATTCTGATACAGGATTATCTGTAATATACTAACCAACATTCTTTGTAACTGTCAAGGTCATTAAGAAAAAGGCTTGGGGATGCAGTATGGTGAGAACACATGTTTAACATGCAGGCAATCCTTGTTTGATGTTCATCACACAAAAACATCAACTAAATTCTGAGAAACTGTCACAGCCAAAAAGAAAACATAGAGGCATAGTGAGCTAAACGAAATGTAGTACTTGGACTAGAATCCTGGAACAGGAAAAGGATATTAAGAGAAAATTTTAAGAAATCTAAAGAATGGTCTTTGCTAGTAATTAATCGGCAGAGTTGGCAAGATAGTTCAGCAGTGTAAGTGCCTGCTTATGCAAGTGCAGGGATGGGGCTTGATACCCCGAACTGCATGATACTCCAGCTTTGACCCCAGGCTCACTGAGCCAGCCACCAAGTCTGGGTAGGGTGGCAAATGCCAGTAATCCCAGAGTTGGGGAGACTGAAAATAGGAGGATCACTAGGAGTCTGAACTGTGTAGTGAGTCCCTGTACCAAATACATAAAAAAATAATAACTGGCTTATTAGTTGTAACAAATGTACTACACTAATCTAAGATACTATGTCATTCTAATATTTAAGAAAATGTATAGTATTTTTCTTAGTAAACTACAGTTTTATAATGCTTTTAGATTTTCAGGTAAACTAAGAAAATAGTTTAGAGAGACCTCCCTTATACGTGCATATAAATAAATAAATAAACAAACACACAAATAAATAACTGAAAAACCAAGTGTGACTTGAGAGGTGGCTCAATGGTATAGTACTTAACTGCTGTGTTCAAGGCCCTAGTTTGATCTGTAAACCACAAAAAATAAAAATGAACAAAAAAACTGTGCTGGTCCCAACCCTGAGGTATGAGCCTGTAATACTAGCACTTGGGAAGCTGAAAACAGGAGAATCACTATGAGTCTGACCTATGTAGTAAGACCCTGTAAACCCTGTGCTAAATACATAGAATAAAAATGAAAATGAACAAAATAAATGACCAAATGCAAGTTTTAAAGTTTACAATTTTTTGATCAAAGACACTGCAACTCATATACCATCTAAATTTCCAACTCAGGGGCCAGCCAAATAGTTCAGCTGATTAAAGCACCTGCAAGCAGGTGCACTGGCCAGGGGTTCAATCACTGGGCCTGCCGAGGAGGTCACACTGGCCCTGCCCCCACCCCTGGGATGTGCTGAGATGGCAACTGAGATTGGGACTGGTGGTGCACATCTATAATTCCAGCTCTTGGGAGGGAGCAAACAGGCAGATATTACAAGTCTGATCTAGTAGTGAGACCCTGAACACCCTGTAGACCCTTCCCTAAAACACACACACACACACACACACACACTAAATTTCAACTTAAAGTAGAAGGCAAGCAAAGTAAATCGAAAGTAAATAGAAGAAAATGAATGATTCCAGCAGGAATCAATAAAAAGATAAAAGAAACAACAAAGTTAAAAACCCAGTCTTTCAAAAGACAGATATAATTTGATAAAAGACCACAACTGATCAAAAAGCACAAACTACCACTGCATGAAATTTAAGATGCACTACTTCTATAGATTCAATTAGAACAAACATCTCATTACCTGTTTGCGTAACAATTCTTCCTGTTTTCGTCTTTCTTCCTCTTCTCTTCTCCTTTCTTCTATTCTTCTAAGAGCTTCTTCTTGCTGCTGTCTTTCTTCCTCTTCACGTCGCCTTAATGCAATTTCTTGCTCCCTCTGGCGACGCAAAGCCTCCTCCTGACGGGGAAAAAAAGACCACAAGTGGGACCATGATATTTTGGCTCTATCACTGAATATGCTATAATCTGAAAAGATATAGCTTATGTGATAAATCTGTATTAATAGCAAATATAAAAAGTATGTGAGTTCAGAGAGAGTACGTTAGAAATTTTCTTAAAAATTATATTTAAAATATGAGTAAATTTCAACACATGAAGTCTCTAATGATTTCTGTACTGGCTTCATCATATAAGAGGTTCAGAATTGGGTTATCTTATATGTCTTACTGCCAGGCAGCTTAACCACCTGTGGTACACTCATGATTATCCTATCAGGTGGCTTTTATCAATACATTAGTAAAAAGAAGGATAAAAGTGATTATATCTGTCTGTCCCACTACAGTACTAGCCTCCTGATGCACTTCAAACTGGTGGAAGCACACTAACCCCACAGGAAGCTCACATTAGAACCTAAGCTTTGGTTTCTCCATTAGAACTTTCAATCCTATCTTTTTTTTTTATTTAGGCCCGGGGTTCAAACTCACGATCTTGCACTTGCCAGGCAGACATTTGTGCCACAGAGCTATCTCCCCAGCCCCTTAACCCTATCTTTTAATCAGCAGGGAATCTAAAGCATAAAGAAGTCAAATCAACAGGTTTATTAAAAACTCCTGATTAGGTAAGAATAAGTTTTCTCAAGTCATCAGTGGTTACAACTGTTGATTTTTTCTCCCTATTTTAAAACAATAATCACTAAACCAAAAATAATAGTTTTATTTAGGAAAAGAATAGAGGACAGCAGTCTTAGGTGAACACAAATGTATTTGTAAAAGTACAGTATATTAGAAAGAATAAAGCATGTGAAAAAATGTTCAACATCAGTAATCATTAGGGAAATGTAAATCAAAACCACAATGAGATACCTCTTCATAACCAGTATGGAAGCCAATATCAAGAAAGAACATCAGTAACAATTATAAAAATAAATAACAAGTGTGGACAAGGATGTGGGGATATTTGGAACCCTCATGCAATGTTAGAGAATGTAAAATGGTATGGCAGCTATGGAAAACAAGCATGGTGGTTCCTCAAAAAACTATAAAATATAACTAGTATATGATTTAACAATTCCACTTCTGGGCACATACCCCAAAGAACTGAAAGTAAAGATTCAAACTGAAAGTGAAGATGTCTACAAATACATGTTCATAGCAATGTTATTCACTACAACCCAAATGTGGAAGTTATCCAACAATCAACTTATGAGTACATAAACAAAAATGTACCATCTACATATAACAGTGTGTTATTCATCCTTAAAAAGAAAGTCCTTGTCTCAGTGGTCTAAAGCGCCTGTGGAGGAAAGTTAAGGCAAGTGCTGCGACCACTCCTCAATCCCTAGTACCACATGCTGTGCACTCCCATCCCAGGGTGGGCTGAGCCAGCCATAACACAAATAAATGAGGTTTAAGAGAAATAAATTTTAAAAAAAAATCTTAAAAAAAAAAGTCCTACTGAGAATGAAAGTTTGTACTAATATTATATAGACAAGATATCATATATGCATCTTGTCATCTGAGTAACTACTACAAAGACAACAATATGCATTGTAGTAATTACTGTAACCATCCTATTAACCTATTTTGAAACTGTTTCACTGCCGTTTTCTTTTTTGCTCATTAAAATAATAATAATGAAGTCCTGACATGCTACAACATAGTATCTTAACTAAAATAAACCAGTCACATAAGGACAAATATAAACTGGGTGTGGTAGCACATGTCTGTAATCTCAGCACTTGGGAGGCTGAAGTAGGAGAATTGTTGTAAATTCAAGACCACTCTAGGCTACAAACTGAGTTTAAGGCCAGCCTGAACCACATAATGAGACCCTATCTGAAAGACTCCCCACAAAAAAGACAAATATAACACAATCAAGTACCCATAGTACTCAAATTCACAGACAGAAAAATGATGGTGAAAGGCTAGGGAAGGCAGGACAGGTGCTCTCTGTTTAATGGGTATAGAGTTTCAGTAAAGAAAGCAACCTTAAAATGGTTAAGATAGTAAAAAAAAAAAAATTGAGGGGTTACCAAGAACCAAAACTCAAGACCTTGTGGTTGCCAGGTAGGTCCTGTGGCACTGAGCTATATCGCCAGCCCAAGTTGATGACTAGATGGCATGGTTACAAATTTTATGTTGATATATATATTTCTTTTTTTCTTGAAAGCTCATTTGATAAAAAAGTAAATAAAATGCTATGCACCAAAATTATTTCATGTCTTCAGCAATAAAGGTAAATTTTTTAAAATCTAGCTGGTTTATAAAATACAGGCAACTATGCAAAGGAAATCAATTCACACATGAAAACTACCTCTCCACTGGGTAATGGTATTAAAGAGGTTCTTTTTAAAGCCAAGTGAAACTTCTAAGGTTCTAATTCCAATTCTGTTGGAACTGACTCAGAAGTGAAATGATCACCTAAGTCCAGAGTCAGGAGCTACTACTATGGACAAAGCTCCCAGAGAGATACCTGTTTCCTTCGGGCAAGCTCTTCTTCTTCCCTTCTCTTCCTTTCTTCTTCCTGCTGCCTCCGAAGAATTTCCTCCTGCTGTCTCCGGAGCTCTTCTTGCCTCTTCCGCTCTTCCTCTTCTCGTTTTGCCCTCATTTCTGCCTCTCTTCTCTCCTGCTCTAGCTGGGATGACACGAGAGTATTCTCAGAAATTTAAAACCAACCATAGCAGTGAGCTAACAGCACTGCTGGTGAGGCTGAGAGGTACAGGCTTTGTCATTTACTGTTACTTGTGCCATACCTGGGAGATGAAACTCTACATTTTGCTCTCTATTTTGGCACCTTCTCATCCCATATTAAATGATACCCACATCTACATATGGGTCAGAAAGTGACCACTACAGGAATAGTATGAAAATTTTTATGGGTTGGTAAGCCTGGTATTTCTTCACTTATTCCTACAAAGAATATTCTGACTGAAGATCTAACAAAGTGGCTACAAGGTCTCAGCAGCTATGTCATAAAGCTGCTAGTGTATAAAATTACATAATTCTTTAAAATTTGAAAACTAAGGGCCCCGGTGGGATGGCTCAGTGGTCTAAAGCCCCTGCTTGGGAAAACTTGGGCAGCTTCAGGGACCGCAGTTCCATCCCTGGCACCACATGCTGCGCCAGCCCTGCCCTTGGGGCAGGCTGAGCCGGCCATAAAAAAAATAAGTGAATAAATAAAGGTTCTGAAGCAAGAAAAATAAATAAATAAATAAATAAATAAATAAATAAATAAATAAGAAAGAAAGAAAGAAAGAAAGAAAGAAAGAAAGAAAGACTTTTTTAAAAAAAAATTTGAAAGCTAAAATTGAGCCGGGCATGGTGGCGCACGCCTGTAATCCCAGCACTCAGGAGGCTGAGGCAGGAGAATCGGTGCGAGTTTGAGACCAGCCTGAGCTACAAAAGTGTGCTCAAGGCCAGCCTAAACTGCATAGTGAGACCCCGTCTCAAAACAACAACAACAAAAACAAAAAAAATCCCAAAAAACTAAAATTACTTAAGCAACTATCATTTACAGTTCCCAATATTAGTCAAATCTAGCTCATCTCCAGTCCCATTGCTAGTTATCGTGCAGGCCTCCACTGTTCTGACCCGTATTCCCAAGAATCTCTTACCACGTCTCTACTATCTAGTTCTGCTCATACTTGCTGGCTCAAAACCTAATCCTTACCAAAAATATCACTCCTGGACTTACACTTGACAGTACTTTCCATCCCAAAGAAGCTCCAATTCCTTCACATGACATCCTCATGATTGGCAAGTCACAGCTTTTCTAGTTGTATTAGTCATCCACTCATCTTGACTACCTGTAAATGCTCCTTACCTATCTCCTAACCTACATATACAAGGCCTCGAACTCCTAAGTGAACCTAACATTTATTTGTTTCCTTACAAAGCACCAAGAAACTAGAAGACACTTGCAAACTGTTATGAATTATGGATTTTCACTCACTTATGGAAACAAAACCTAACTACAAGTCTCTCTACATTCTGGATACTCTAAAGACTGTCACTACTTCAGAGGATGGACTCTAATACGTGCAAAAGAGAAACAAAGCTTCCTTGGGGTCGTGAGAACCCAGAAATTTTAATGACACTAGGCAGTGGTACAGAAATCTTCTTCTGGCAAGATTTAAAATCAAAATTCAACATTCCTTCTTTTTTTTTTGGTCTTTTTTTTGTCTTTTTGAGACAGGGTCTCACTGTGCAGTTCAAGCTGGCTTTGAGCTCACTTTTGTAGCCCAGGCTGGTCTCGAACTCACAGCGAACCTCCTGCCTCAGCCTCCCAAGTGCTGGGATTACAGGCATGAGCCACCAAGCCCGGCTCAACATTCCTTCTTACACCTAAAAACATGAATGAATGAACACAGGTTCTAATGTTGGCCTTTTCACTTTCAGGTTTAGGGATAAGATTCAGTGTGAGAACTTAAGTCACAGATGAGAAGTAGTGGACATTTTCTCAATTTTAGTATTTGCAACAAATGGTTATTCCATGAGTAATGTAATTAAAATGATCAATGTTTCAACTAACAATCATCACTCATTAATTTAATTATTTTTGCTGTTTTTGGAGAAGGAAGCACAGTAAGGATAAAACAAATATACTTAAGTATAATCAGTCAATGGCAATAGAAAGTACAGTGGTCCCATGATTAATGAATGCTTTTACTTGTATGTGAACAATCTGGTTTGCCAACAGAAACATTTGGCAAAATTGTGTTTCTGTTTGTGAATTCTATCTCAAGTAAATCAAAGTATCAGTGAGGTGACTACACAAATGCTACATCCTGCAGCTCAAAAGCATGCAATCTTGTAAAAGAATATGTTTCAAACCTTTGCAGCTTTGGCTTTTTCTAGCTGCTGAAGCTGTTCCAGGGCAGGGGCTGGTGTTGTGGTGTCCAGGGGAAGATCCCATACACTACTACCTTCCCAAACTGTAAGAAGAGGAAAAAACATAGTTCACACACATAATAACTAACATACTTGGGTCTGAAAAAGTATCATATATAACGATTTTGCTTTAAGCAGATAGGAATGCCAATGAGCTCTCTTTTCTACTATCAGTATACTTCTCTGAAAGCAAAAGAAAAATTAGGCATCTATTGGGAAATGCAAAGTTCAATGAAGGCATCTATTCATACCATCACCTTTACAGATAAACAAACTAGTTGGAAAAGTACCAAGGGTACAGAGTTAAGCATGTATGTGGCCATGCCAAGATTTCAACAGCAGCGTATGATATTCCAAAGCCCATGACCTTCTAGGAGCCATACAGCCTCTTACTGAATACCAACTGCAGAGAACTAGATCTCCATACACTGTGAATATTATTAAATGCTACTGAAGTATTCAATGAAAAATGGTTATAATGTGAAATTCATCCCAATAAATACAAAGAGCATGTGTACCACAGCTAGAGCTTAAAAAGTCACTGGAAAGACAGAGACGATTGCATAAGTGACACCTGGTTTGAATGACCTAAAAGGCAGCAGCATAGGGTCAAATGCAGGAATAAACAGATTGACGCTAAGTCTGTGTTTCTATTACTAGCAAGGTTTGATGACATCATTTTTGAGCATCCTCTATTTCCTTACAATGTATTTATTTATGGACTACTAAATACTGTCTGTATAAAACCAATGTCTTATTAAAGGACTATAATTATACACAAACCCAAACAGAGAAATTGTTTAATACAGTATTTCATTCCTAAAACACTGGAGAATATGTTAACATCTGTTACAGTTTGTGTACAGGTGTTCTCCCCAAGCCTCATGCAGTCATATGATGGCTTCTGGGGTTTATGGTCATTGTAGATGTGTGTGCTACACTCCCCCTGGGGCAGGTAATCTGCATTACAATGTGAGGAAGGGAGAGAGGTTTGCTAGCTCCAAATGCAGCTCCTTCCTTTGCTCTCTGCCGCCACATAAACAGCTACCCTCTGCTATGTGCCACTCTCTGCCTTAGCTGAGTGTAGACTGAAACCTCCATTAACTGTGAGCTATATAAACCTTTTCTTCCTTCATTTTGGGTGTTGGGTGTTTGTCCCCGCAACATGAAAAGCGTACCTAAGACAACATCCTAACTATAAAAGGCTACCAAGCACAAATAAGGCACATAGTATGTAAAGTCTGTGAAGGTCAACCAGTCCTATCACTGTCACAATTTGCAGAGTTAATGCCAAGAGAATTGTTGATTGATGGCTCAATATTTCTATGAAAATACCCATGTCTATGGTTCCTGAGAATTCCTAAAATCAACAAATATTTCTTATAAGGATGCTTGTTCCACCAATATCACGACTTCAAATTTTAAAAATCCTAAGCCCAGATTTTCTGATAAAAAAATTAAGAGAACTAAAAAAGGTGTTCACTTCAAAGCAGGCTTTCTCGTCCCCAAATTCATGACACATGTAGTGTCAACATAGGTATCAATCTTTAACTCAAATGGAGAGATCACTCTTACTAAGTTTAACTGAGGCTTTACTGGTTGAAGAGACCAAAACCAAAAGATTTTTCCACACTGGTTAGGACAACAAAAAAAGATAGCCAAAACTCAAGAACCCTAATATACTAAATAATTTCTACCAAATCCTTGCAATATATTTTTTAACAATATCTTTAATCTTATGCTGAGATCTAGTAATATTGAAAAAAATTTAAAATATGCAATATAAAATGGGCCAACATCCTTGCTAGAGTTTTGAAAAATCAAATTACAAAATTATTATTACACTCTTAAATCCTTGGAGCTGTACTGTGAAGGGCAACCTAAGTTTTTACCTGTAGGTTGTGAGGCTGTTGGCTGGAGCTCCCAGATAGAGCCAGTATCTGGTACTGACACAGACCTAGTTACTGAGGGAATGATGTTCTGATCAGATATTCTGCAAAAGAGAAATAAAAAAATGAGTATGTTCTTATAACTTATAAAAAGTGAAAGAGGAATTCCTACACTATTTGTAAGTTTTCCAGGTCGTTTAGCCATAAAATTCCTTCACTATTTTAAATAAAACCTAGCAGTACTAAAGCAATTAACAAAAGAAAGGAACATAATAGGGGTATACAGATTACTCTTCCAGAATCATCTACAGTTATAGCAAATACTAGTTTCTAAATGATAGCTATACCTATTGTCTTTAAAACACACACATACACACACACAACACATTATCTCATTTATCTCAGTAAAAGTCATGGGGGCACTACATTATAACAAACAAACAAAAAAGTGTGCATTTTAGCTATCTCTTAATAAGTTTTTCATGTGTTGGGTTAGAGGTCCCACTAGCCTCTCAGGCTCTCTGCCTCTTTTTAAAGCAGAGACCCTACCATTAACCTGCTTGCCTCGGGGTTAAGATTGAAATGAGAAACATGAATTCTTTTGATTATTGGATAATAGGATTTTGAGACCAGTGACTAATACATCTTGAGAAGCTGGACCAAACATTCTGAGTAACAATCTGACTTTTTGCATAATTTTCTTCTCCTTAGGCCTACCATAATGATTTCTGGACTCCATAAAATCATAACTTTACATAAAATTATTGTTTTTTGAGATATCACAGGTAAAAATGAAATAAAAAATTCTACACTGTAATTATTTTGATACGGGTTTCCTAAAACAATATTGTTTCTCAAAAAAGTGTTTATTACTCCTTACTAGTGGACTTAAAACCTCTAGGAGGAGAAAATGACCAAATAAATGCTTGACTCCAGCTAAATTAGTTTTCAAAACAGTATTACTTTCACAAACATGAAATGTGTGCTATTCAGAGGATTCCGCTATTACATTCAAACATTATACTAAAATTCTTCTCTTCTGTACACATATCCACAGCTCACACACTCATGTGACACACTGGAAGGACCACCAACCTCATTTTAAGAGCCTGGAACTGTTGGAGAAGAAGGGCCAACTGCTGTTGCTGCTGGGAGGACAAGGCTGCTTTCTGCTGTTGAGCCAAGACCTGTGCATACTGCTGTCTTCAAAGAGTTGGGGAGAGAAAAAAGTACAACCTGGTCTACTCGTATTTGTTTTAGTTCACTAAAACGAGGAACTGAAAGAAGGTTCAGTTCATTACCTCCCAGGAACCACAATCAGAAATAGCATTTGAAAGCATTTTACACGGTAATTTTTCATGGTAAACGTCACACACCAAATTTTGTAATTCATTCTAGAAAGACATACTCTGAATACAATAAAGTCACAACATGTAAACAAACAAACAAACAAAAAAAAAACCTCTAATACCAAAATCAAAAATAAAATCCTGGCAAATGCCTTCAAGATAATAATTGCCCTGTACTAAATTATACGCAAAAAATAAAAGATTGGATAGTTATCTGCCACTGAAGCAGCGGCTGAAAAAAACAAAATTGGCCCCTCTGCCTCTCTTCTGCGTTCCTGCGACTAACTTCCTGTTCCAATCCCAATCCGGTGCCAGCCAGGCCCGCGCGCCCACCACCGGTGAGGTTCCTCTGCCCCTCTGCTGCTCTTCTGCATTCCTGCAACTAACTTCCTGTTCCAACTGAGTCAGGATCCTTGGCCCGCCTTCCCCCGCCTCCCCTTTTTTTTTGGAACCCCTTCAGCCCAAGCTCCACTACCAAACCCACCATACATCTCGTCTGGCAACTGATTTGGTCCACGAGCCTACCAGGACTACTCAATCCCAAAGCTCCACCTCCACCTACAGAACACACTTGCGGGGCTTCATAGCAGATACCAGCCTGAGTTCCAACACGGAGGCAGGAACCTCTATAGGGGAACCAACTTGGAGTCTTCAGACCAAAGGCCCATAGATACTTACGCCACCAAAGTGCAGAGCTCGTGTCCATACAAAATGATAACAACAAGGAGTAGGAGGCAATCTCAGGACCCGTGCCCACCCAAACCAAATACAGAAGACACTATCATGGAAGAAAATGACAATTATACAGATGAAACCTCTGAATTGGTAGCATCTGAGGCAGACACACAAGTGCAGAAACTTATAGAGCAACTGAGATCAGAGATAACATCTGAAGTAAAAAAAGAAATCCATGAAGTGGAAAAATGGCTGGAGAAACGTATAGAGGACATCAGAGCAGAAATAATATCTAAAGTTGACAAAGACATGCCTAAATCAACAGCATCCCAAGTAGGGGAACAACTACACAAAAGTAGAAAGGAGAACAGAACAGAAATAATCTCTGTATTAGAGAGAGAAAGGATAACCATAATGACAGACTTCAATACTATTAAAGAAGACATCGATAAAAAATTAGAG